>BQNB010092308.1:0-26650 GCA_026074375.1 Tanacetum coccineum | reverse complement strand
GTATAACCACCCTTAAGGGCCGGTTATGGATGATGGAGGAGGAGACAAAAATTATTTTCTTCCATTTTTGAAGTTTACATAAATATTTACAAAAACCTTTTTACTCTTAATACTTAAAATAGGTTTTAAACAAAAAAGTAAGGTAAATAACCAAAATTCAAAATATTTTCTTATTAAATAAAAGGGGGGCCGGATTTTTATACCTTTTATTTAGGAATTTATATTTTTTTTATTAATAATACATCTTATATTATATCCTTAATATTTACAGATATTTATAACCTAATGTTTTAATTTTAAATGCTTATTAATAAACTTTAGGTTATATTTAAAATTACCAATATGAAATGAAATTCGAATTTTTTGGGTTTTACATTATGTTATTTGAACACCCAAAAAGTATGAAACTTTTTAAAGGTTCGATACCAAGGACGAACAAGAAAACGCACACAAAATCCTACCAAATCACCCCATGGCTCTTGATACCAATTGTAAAAACCATGTTTTATCTAAACTCTTAACCCATCAATGAAGAAACTAGAGAGAGAAAAGGATGGAAGGAAGGTTTCTAGAGGGAGAAAGAAAGAGATAATATTAGATTACTAGTATGTGTGAAATGAAACTAACCAACACCCTCTCCAAGCTATGGAGAGGGTATTTATACATCCATATGTCGCGGCTCATAGGGGCTTTGATAGGCTTTCTATGGATTTTGGCCCTTTTAACATACTAAGGTTCCAAAAACTTATCTAAGACCTACAAGCTACGTATTTTAGGAGTGACTGAGTCTTTTCTCGATTACTAACACGAACTTAACCGTCAGTCAAGTGTCTTAATCAATAGGTCTAAATGAGTTCGCTTGTAAACTTGTTTCGTTATCAAGTTTACATGTTCAAAGGGAAATCTTACATTGTCATTCAACTTGTGTGATCCATATCATATTGTAATACTTTGATTCTTATCAATAAAGCATTACACAATTGAAAAGTTATTACTTGTGTTATTTATATTTAGATAGGTGTTATATTCCATATAGACGTATTAATTGGGACTTTCAATTGGTATCAGAGCAGTTTGATATATAAAACCTTTAAGAAACTATTCTTTGTTTTAAACAAATCAAGATCTAATCATGTCTAGAACTATACCACCTATCCCACCACCACTTGGTAATCTGGGTAACCCTAATCCTAATAGGGTTGACAAGATGATGATCGACAGTATTAACACAACGACTACAACTAATGTAGCTCAAAATGTTATTGATGAGAATCTCCCTCAACTTCTTGACTCAAGAGGAGGTTCTCATGTCACAAATGTTCCTACCTTTGACAAAGATGATTTTACAAGTTAGAAAGTTAGGTTCTTGGTATTTCTTGATGGTCTTAAACATTACCTTTTAAAACTTTAGAAGATGGACCATTTGTTCTTAATCCTTTGCCCAAACGTCAAAATCAATGGTCAAATGCAAAAATTCATCTTGCCAATCAAGAAAAATGATTAAAAAGTATCATTATATCTTGCTTACCAAATGATGTTATGAAATATGTCATTAAGTGCAAAAATGCAAAAAAATGTGGAATGATCTCATCTTAGTCCATGAGGAACCATCGGATACAAGAGATACCAAGATTGTTGCCTTAAGACTCAAGTTCAATGATTTTAAATCACTTGAAAGTGAAAAGTAAATGGATCTTTCACAAGGCTAAAATTCTTGTTAAATGATCTTGATAACAATGGAGTTATCATTCCTCAAGATGAAGTCAATGCCACATTTGTTAACAGCCGGCCAAGAAAGTGGCCAAGCATGGAATCGAACCCAAATGGCAAATAACTCTATTAAGAATGGATGCCTGGCTACTCTGTATGGAAAATACAACTATGAAGAAGGCCTGATTGATCAGATCTATGAGTCAGAGTCACAAAGATTTTCAATTCACGCCTCAAGCTTAAAAGCTTTAATTTCTAACACTTAATTTCAGGACAATGACTCAGATGTTGAAGAGGATCAGAGGACCAGTAATGAATTTATGGTTGACTTGAATTGTTGAGTTATCATCGAAAAGGCTCTGCTAGCAAATGAGAAAAAGTTCTATACAAGACTGGGGGGTTGGTTCAGCTAGGGAAAACTCATAGATTAAAAAATTAAAGTTTAATTAAACAAAACCAAATAAACTTGGTTTGCTTGTGGGAAAACCGATCATTTTCAAAAAGACTACCCTTCAAACAAAACCTCCACACCAGCCTATCCATCCTCAAACACCTCTTTTAACAAATCCAAGCCCTACACATCACCCTTCAACCAAAACACTGGTAATCATCAAAAATATTACAAGGGAAAAATAAAGGGGTACTTAAAATGCTGAAATGGCTGTCCTAACCAAAAGGATTGATGATCTGACAAAGGGAAAAAGTGAAAAATGGAAGAATGAGAAGGGAAAGAGTAAAAAGGGGTTGATAGCTGAGTCATTTGACTGGGATGAAGAATTTGTGTCTTTAAAAGATGAAGGGACCACCAAGATTAGAGCTTTTATGGTAATTGTTGAGGATGAGCCATCAGTTTGAAAGACTTATGTAAGATCTGCCCAATGGGTTAACATCACCATGAAAAAGGTACATAGACTTTTATCTATGACTGATGGTGATGAAAGGAAACATGTTCTAGACTATACTCATGTTGACCTTCACTATGTGGAGGATCAGAGGAAAAGCTTGCTTAACAAATTTAATCGTTTTAAACAAGAATTATCCTTACATAAGTCTGAATTATGTAACCTAAATAATATTATGTCCATTAACTGTTCTCTTCAAAATGAAGTCATTAGAGTCAATCTAGAAAATGAATCTCTAAAGGATGAGATCTCTGACCTCAAAAAGGTTATTGAAAAATGAGCTTATAGCAAAGTTACCCTTGACCAACTACTCTCTAAGCAAGTGCCTAGCAACATAGACAAAGCGTTAGGAGGAAAAGGTAGGAGAAAGGAGAACAACTCAAAAGAAGTTGTTTTTACAAAGGCTGATGAATCCTCATCTGAGCCAGCTCTTGTGTTCACCTCTGACTCTAAGGCCGACTGTAACACATAGGAACCTCTGCCTGCTCTGCCTAAGCTAATCAGAGTAGAACCCTCTAGTACTTCAAACAGTCTTATATCCTTGTCTGACCTTACCTCCAACATGGTTGAACTAACACTAAACAATACTTCTAAAAAGAGTAAAAAATCATCTGATAAAGTGTCACAGACCTATGTCGTTAAGAAGACTTAATCCAAGGTACCAGATGTCCAAATCCTTTGTTCTGAAAAGAAAGCTAGTCCATCCACATAGAAACTTCTTTTAACTCTGATGGAGAAAGTAAAGTGTGACAACCATGACTTGAGCAGGTTAGCCAAACTATTAGTGTTGACTTATGTATCTGTTGCAATGAATGGGTTATGTGATTATATGTGTTTATATGCGTTTATGTGGATTATGTGAGAAATTGGTAGTCAATCTATTGAGTGTGATCATCTCAATAAGCATTTGGAATGGGGTGATTGGTGTATTTATTTCGTTTACTTTTGGTGACAAGAAATGATTTTGTGTTTAAGCGTTTTAGATGATTATATCGTGGTAAGTATTATTACGTATACGTATTTATGTGTTAGTAATGTTAGGTATGAATAGGTGTTAGTAGTTTGGAATTTAGAATGAATGTGAATCTCTATTTTTGAAATGTTAGGTTTTAATAAAAATGGAAAAAGTTATATCATTTTAAAAGGTCTAGTAAATACGTTTACGTTAAAAAGTATACTCACATAAAAGTTAGGTTTTTATAAAAAAACTTAAGGTAATGCAAATAATTAAGTAATTAATAAAAAAAATAAAAATATATATATATATTATATATATATATATATATATATATATATATATATATATATATATATATATATAAAGGGGAAATCGGCCAAAAAAGAAAGAAGAAAAAAAAAAAGGAAAACAAATCTTACTCTAATTAAAATTGGTAAAAGATATCTATCCTAAACCTTTTTGTAAACCTTATAAATACCAAAAACCCTTCTCCCCGTTGTTTTTAATTGTCCCAGCCGAATTTTATCAAAGGAGAAAGAAGAAAAATATTTTTTTTCAAAGCTAGGTGATTTTGTGTTCAAGATTTGAAGATTTAAGGTATATACTATAATCCTTTGAAGTTAATTATCATTAAAAACATGTTATAATTATTATGATAGAATTAGGGTTTTATAAAATCTGTAAATTAATGATGTTTAATCATATTGCAATGATTAGGGTTTAATTAAGATCATATGGGTGTATTCGTTAGGGTTTAGATCGCGTTAAAACATGATTTAGATTAGGGCAGAATTTAGGGTTGTGTTGTTCGGCTGTTATCTCAATGATGGTAATAGCTTTTGTTAAGTTTCCAGTGTCAATGATGTAGCTTAGAGAGTCTAGTTTCCAGAACATTTGGCCTCGAAAGTTTTTAAGGTCGAGAAGTCATTCAAACGTTGGTTGCAAGAAAAGTTGTCAAAGCAGTAAATATAGGTTAGATTTAGGTCAGATTACGAGGTATAAAACCCCCACTTAAAATTAGAATTTAGCTTATATCTTCCACAAAAGTTTATTTCTATGTGTCTATTAGAAATCCCCCAAAGGAGATCTTCTGATTTAGAGTCTAAGTATGATTTTTAGGTCCAAACTTTTTAGTGTGCAAACAGATCCGAATTGGGACTGTTTTAAAGTTTGATTTTCTTAGGAGTACTTGTGCACGTAAATGGCTCTTGGGAATCATAAGGTAGTTAATATACTCATAAATGCACATAAGTGATTTTTGGTATGAATTATGGAGGTCAGTAAGTAGAGGTTTTGAGTACGTTAAGTCACGTTAAAATTTTGCAGTTTTGAACAAATTGTGACTAACTAGTGAAACTTGTTAATGAAGTGGTTAAGGTTGGGTATGGTGTCGGGGTGACCCATGGGGTTAATAGAACACCTTAGACATCCACATATGATTGTTACATGTGCATTAAGATTTTGGCTTAGTAGCGTGTAACACGAGTTATTTTGTTGTTTAGATTTGTGCTAGTTGTTTTTGAAGCTTTTTGTTGTAATCTTTTAGAAAGCTAAGCAAAGGTGAGTTTCATAGCCCCTTTTTCTTATGTTATTTTGGGGTGAAAATGATGCTTGTCTTGTCTTGTTTGGTTGTCTTGTCTTGTTTGGTTTTGCTTGTCTTGTCTTGTCTTGTTGATGTTGTTATGTTGTGAGATTTGGAGCAGGGGTAACGTTCCTACCTAGTGTTATGAGATGTGACTTCGCCTATTTATGGGTAAGATCCTTGGAGGTGATCAACTCCTTGTGATATTGTGACTTCGGTACCAAGAGTCTAGAATTGAGATTGTATTCCTTTCTATGACTATTAGTGGAATGGCGAGGTAAGCCTGCCTCATTGTTTTGATATGATTGTGGATCGTGGGCACGTTCCGTCCCGTTGTGGTTATTTGGTGTCATGAATTGTTTTGGTAATTGCAGCAACTAATTAAAAGTTTATTTTGGATATTGTTGTATGTCGTAAACCTATGATTCTCACTTAACTTTATGTTGACGTTTTAAGCATCATTTTCAGGTGAGCTTATTGGAGCTAAGATAGAGCGAAGTGGCTAGAAGAGACCGTAGGATGTTTGGAGTTTATTTATGCTTTCTGTATGAATAAATACGTTTGCATGAATTATTTGGATAATGTTTTGCATGTCATTTATTGATGAGACATCTTTCTCATTAATAAAGACACCATTAGGTTTTGGGTATTGTTATGACACTTTGTATCTTTGCTTTACTTTAGTTTTCATTTTAGTATCCTCTATATAGACACCATGTGTTATGATGATATCCATTCTTGTTTACGCCTCGCGTTTCCGCCTTGGAGGGGTGTGACATCATAGACCTAGTGATGCAATGCACAACCCTCCCTAGCCACTCAGAATAAGATTTCTGTTTGATTTCTCACAAAGATTACACGCATTTCTATCAACTTTCTCACTCCGAGTTAGTTGGTATTGAAAAGGTGGCAGTCTGCTCCAGCCTTCGATCACAAAAACCAAAGTGCACTGTTAAGTCTAGAGCCAAAAGAGACCATCCATAAATCTCATTAGGACACTTGTAAAAATTATTCTTGCTATCTCACACAATGTGACTAACAAAAAATATATAAAGAGTCCTATGCATTATCCTTGTGATTTTGCCAGAACATCAGAGTGATACTCAAGTAATCACAATGAAGATGGAAATCCTGCTTGAGCCAACATCAAACAAGCTCATAGTAGGTGACTTGTGTGATTCTATATGAATTAAACTTTTGACAACTAGAAAGAAATGATGGTGCGATTCTACAAGAATCAAACTTGTTCCAGTATATGAATTGACGATTGATGATGAACTTTTGAAATGATTAACACTCTCGATGTGTCACAAAACCACTTTAGCAAGTGACACGTCGATTGATTTTCAAATCAATTTTTCTATTCAATCGGTGAGACAGTAACTCACTGGTTCACTCTTATCGTGCTGTCTGCTTTGAGACGTTCCGGTAATGAGAACATGCTGAGTTTGATGAATCTAATACATATGTGTTAGAAAGATTCGATACTTCAGCTGGAAATCCTGTCAAGGAGATTCTTCTTAAATTGAATCTACCTGATCACAGGTCGATCCTCACGGATTCGAAGGTTACTCCAACCAAACACGGGCGAATAACAAAGCCATATTCGTCCCCTCGCTTTATTGCTAACTGTTTTAATGCATGATACTTAAAGATGGAGGTGAAGGTACCTGGTTCCAACTGTCTTACAGATTCATGGCAACATGATCATACCCGACCAACAAATATAAAGACATCATGAAAGCTCAAGTACATGTTTCAATACTTCCGCTACTCTGATACCGTACGTCTTTCTTGATGTGACGAAGTATTAAAGTCAAATAATTTCAAAGAAGTTTCCGTCACTCTGATACTAAACGTCTTTCTCGAAGTGACGAAGTGTTAAAGTTAAAGAACCCCAAGAAAGATGCATTATTAAATCATTTTAAGTTAACATATCAAGAAAGGTATGAGCATGTCGGTCCAGAAGTTACAAGTTTACAAGATGGCGAAGTTTACAAGATGATGAAAGGATATTATGCTTGGTTGACGATCTCAAGGAGCTCAAGATCACATTATTACATACAAGTCAATGGAACAAGATCAAGCCTAAAGTCAATGATCACTACATCAATTCATAAGTTAATAAATGAAGTTAAAGACTACGAGCTCAGGACTAGAGTTAAAGCATAGTATGCTAAGTTTAAACTTTTGTAAAATGGAGTGACCTCCCTTAGGGGGAGATTTTTAGGAACACAAAAGTGTCGATCACTTCCATAGATATTGTTAGATAGCTCATTTATTTATTTTTAGAAACTTACTAGGCAAGTTAGCCCAAGGCCTATGGAAAGCCTATGCAAGCCAAGGCCCAAACCGGCCATAGGAGGTATAAATACCCTTTCTATGCTATGGAAAGGGTGTTGGTTGTTTATTATTTCACACACTTAATACATGTTCTCTTTTATATATCTTTCTCTCTCTAAAATGTTCATCCAACCACTCTCTCTCTAAAACTACCTCTCTTCCTCATTTTATGTATGCAATTTTAGGATTTCCTAACCCTTCTATACTATCTCTAGTTGCTTGATTTATCATAGTGAAGTTCTTTTATCTCTTATCTTTCAATATGTCTTATTGTTTGATATATAATTGTGCTTCTTCTATCTTAAACATGCTAGGCTAGAACTTTTAAGTGTTTGCTTGCGATTGTATGTGAATTGGTATGTAGATCTTAACTTTGTTGCCTTTTGTTGAAGTGTGTGCATGTTTAGTCCCTTATTGTGAGATCTTGGGAGACATGATTATATAGAAAGGATTTCACCGGTAATAGTCTTCATACTACCTTACCCGTGTGTAGATGATCCCCTTTAGGTATTAATACAAACGCGTTTATCTAGACTAGGGGCCTTGTAATAGTCGTCATACTACCTTACTTATGCGTTGCTCTAGTTAGTTATTTCGTAGACGGCGTTTTCGTGTAATTCTCCATGCATTAGAATAGTACCTACATATACATCACAAATGTGACAAGGCAATAGAGTAAGGAGAAGCTACCAAGGATCATACATGATTAAGTAAACACTATTCTCTCATCATACAAATTCCCCTAATCTTAGTTAGTTTAATTTAGTTTTAATTATTAGTTTAAAACAAACCACCTTCAAAACCTAAGATTTTACTTGCTTTCATAAAATAGAAAAACACAAAAATAATCTTCTTTCAACCTCTAGTTCTTAGCTATATTTAATTAGGACCTTTACTGATGTCTATTCCCCTAGAGAACGATAACAACCCATGTGTCTTGCCTATACTACACTACAACGGTTAGGTACCATGCTTAGGAAGTTGTAAAACTCCTTGTTGAAGTCCTATGACGACCGCATCAAGTTTTTGGCACCGCTGCCGGGGAATAGCAACTACTTTAGGTTCCGATTTTATTTAGCTTAGATCTACTAATCAGAATCCTTTCGAGTATGACTTTACTTTCTTGTCAATTAGCTTTCTTGTAGTCTATCTTTTCTTTGTGTGTTTGTTTGTAAATTTTCATCGACTATTCATTTCTTCCTTATGGAGAACGCGAATCCACCATCAACTTTTGAACCTCCCTCACAACATTCATTGGTAACCGGCGTTGACCAGATACTCAATTTTATGAGACACCAAGTCAACCCTCTTTTTCATGAGGCAACCTCTATGATGGGAAGAAATAGAGACTTCTGGCAAACGCTTCCCGAACCATCTTGACAAATGCAATTTGAAGGGATAATTTTAAGCTTCATGCGTGATCAAGAGGAGGAATTACGACAACGTGAAGAGTACATAAATGAGATTGATGATGAATTAATGCACTTGTCTCTCACGGTCATAGAAATGATCGAGGAGAAAATAAGGGCTTAGGAAAGTGAAAAAATTCAAAAAATCACAAAATTCCTCGATACAATGGAATCCGAATCCTTGAATACGTTTAGGTCTCTTGTTACTAAAACCCCGTCACCATATCCGAACTCCTCCCTACCAAATCAGAAATGTGTGAGGTACGTCCATACCATCTTCCCTAATCCACTTCTTGTAAGGAAAAGTACATTTGGCTTTAAGCCTGGTATAAAGAATAACAAAAACTCCCCACAAGTCCTTCCATCATTTGAGGTATACACACCGCCCATGACTCACCCAGAAGAAGTAGAAGAGACTATAGGAATCCCAATGGAGGTAGAACCTTAGGACCACATGAAACTAGAGGATCTAGGCTTAAATAATAATACTCATGACCTCTTTCTTAGTTCTAAGGGGTTTCCTAGTGTTGATGAATCAGAGCGTTAACTTTTACCTAATTTTTCACCCTTAGATGTAAATCTAGGAGACAAAAGAGGAACCAAACCACCCATCAACCCATATAATCCGTGTAATTTTAGGTTGAAGGTAGTAAAACCCTTGACGATTCACACACCGCCTTCATCCCACGTGGCATACCTCCATCGAAATGGTGTGTATCACTACTATCACCCGCACTTGACCTTAAGTGTAAGGGAGACCCACCCGCACTTGTTCCAGTATATGAATTGACGATTGATGATGAACAAAAACAAGCGCTTATTGGGAGGCAACCCAATCTTTTATTTTCATGCATTTTAGGTATGTCTTGTGTGTTTGTTTTGAGTCATATGATTGTGTTAACTATTCTTGTGGTTTTGGCAGTAAGTTTTACAGGAAAAGAACTAATGGGAACTTACGTGCAAGAATTTTCAAAGAAAGAAAAAAATTCCTTTACAGACCCTGGAGACGGCATCAGGATTTTCCTAACGGCGTCCCTAGTCCAGTACTGTGAAATTCAATTTATTTAATTTTTAAGAAATTAATCTTCTATAATTTTTGGAATTTGTAATTTTCCTAAACACCTATAGAAAACCACGATCATGTTAACACATTTATCCTATCTTTATTGCTTTCATAGAGTCTAAACGTAGTTAATGCGGTTGTATTTATCATTCACTGGTGGATTTTACGCTTGGTATGTTTGCATCTTGTCTTTGATTTGCAGGAAATATTTGACGAGAACCGTTCACATGGAACCCCTAAGACCACATGAAGATTATTGGATGATGATTTAACCAGGAGCATTATTTCTTCTCCAAATTTGAGCATAACCAGAGGAGTACTAGTTTCTTTTGCCCTCCTTTCTCTTCCCTTTATTCGTTTACGGGTACTTTGTAGAACATTGGGGATGATTAAACCCTTTTACTATATATAAATATAAATAAATATATAAATATATAACAAATGGGATAATATCAATGATAGTAGTATAGTATTACCGGAAGTATCGGTTTCTCACTTCGTTATCCACAAAGTTTAAAACCGGACCTGGGTCGTTCTTCCCGACGAGGCGTGAATTTGAAAATTGAGTGTCGGTTTGAACAATGCTTGAATGATCAAAGATTTGATTTGATTATCTATTTCTACAACTAAAATGCAAAAACAAGTAAAAGAAACCTTAAAATGAAAGCAAATTAAGTTAAAACCTAAAACAAGAACGTAAAAACGCGACTTAAAGACTTAAATTATCAAAATTTAATCCTAAAGTGAATTTTTAACTTTTAATTAATCCTAAGTGACTAAAAAGTTAGAATAAAGAAAACTAGATCAAAAACGAAGGCATTTAAAGCTAAAAACGCGAAGAAAACGAGAACGGGATTCGATCCCGTTCTTTAAAAATCAAATTTCTAAAAAATTAACCCTACAAGAGCAAATTTATTTTTCCTAGGTGCAATATGATAAAAGAAAATTTCCTAACAAAAAATTAATTTTTTTTGATTTTTATTTAATTTTTAATAATTAAAAAACAGTTTAATAAAGAAAATTTGATAAAAAATAGTAAATAGATATGTGAAAAAATACAGAAAAGTAGATTAAGGTGAGTAGAATGTAGGAAAAATAAGAGCTGAAAAAGAGAGCTTATAAATAAGCCAGAATAAGCTCTTTTTGGGCTGATAGCTTAAAAGCCAAAACAAGGTTAAAAGGAAAATGGATGCAAACAATTTCAGAAAAGTCCCAAGGGCGCTATTGTATTAGAGAGCAGTGTTAAATGTGCTTGGTATACTAAGGGGGAGGTCTGGGGTTCGAGTCCTCAGCCTCCTTTTTTGCAAAAGTTATTTGTTTTTTTTAGAAACTTATAAAGCACACAAAATAGGCAAACTTTAAAAAAACAACTTTTTTATATTACACAAATAAGCTAGAAAATAAGCACAAAAAGTGGGCATACTACACTTTTTAAGTAACAACAAAAGGGCCTAAGTAGAATGCTACTTAGGGGCAAATTAAGCAAATGAAAACAAAAGATAAGCAAGAACAGATAAACACCTAAGCCTAATAAGCTAATGCAATAAAAAAATAAAAAAAATAAACAAGGAAAAAGAGATAGATAAGCTAAAAAGTCAAATAAGCTAATGGGCACCAACTGATTGTTACACAGCCCTAAGGGCACTCTTTGGGGCTTATTTTTTAGCACTTAGAGTGAACCTTAGGGCTTAAGGCTTATAGGTGCTTAAAGACTAGCCTAAAATCTATCTAGATAAGCAAAAAGAAAGAAGTTTGAAACTTAATGAGGCTATTAAAAAGCTAAGGAAAGTTGGCTGAAATCACTCAGCACATGCTGAGTGATTTTTATTTTTTTGAAAGGTAAAAGGGCTTATTTGCAGCCCCAATTATAAGCCACAAAATAAGCTCAAAACTAAAAAAATAAGTCAAAATAGATAGAGACCACCTACAAATGAGCTAGGATTCAAAAATTCATAAGCTAAAATCAACTTTTACTATCTGCAAACTAGAATTGAAAAGGGGAGTTTTTAAAACTAAGACACTAGACACAAAAACTTGACAGATTTTTTGCATAAATCACAGATGACAAAAGACTTTACACTAACCATAATTCTACTGCATTTTACTCTAAATAGAAGTAAGAACAACACCTCATAACACACTTTTAACCAAAAATTAAGAACAAATAATTTGAAAGGATTTAAAGACTTAAAATTGTACCACTTATAGAAAATAACTAAAAACTTATTTTTGCTTTGAGATACTAATAGAAACTGATTAAATCATCTTGAAAGAGCTAGGAAAAGTTAGATTAAATGACCCATAGTAATTTAACTACCATTTTGACTTGTTTTGACAGTTGACCCAAACACTCCTTAAAGATTCCAAAAACCATTTTTAAACTATGAACTTTTAATTTAAGCAAGGAATTTTTAAAACAGATAATAACAATGGATAATAACCACTAATAAGCAAATGACAATTAAAAATAAGCATTCTAGAATAAACAATTCAAATAAGCAGGTATAAGGCAATAAAGACAGTTTTAAGCAAACCTCAAACAAAGGACATACAAGAAACAAATTAAGATAAATGAGCATATAAAGACATAAATAAGCAAGGTTAAGCAGGCAAAAAAAAACAAATAATAAGCAGATAAGCAAGAAATAAGCTAACAAGAAAAATGAGATTAAATAATAAAAAAGGGAAGTGTACCTTGACTCCTTGCTCAAAACAGGAGTTTTTAACCTAAATAAGTTCTAAAATCCTACACTTGCTTATAAATAAGCATTTCTAAATACTATAAGTTCTTCCATTGCAGCTTATCATCCAAAAAGCTTAAAACAAAATCCTTGGTTCCCAATGGAACAATAACTTCTTCAAGAGCTATTTTAATGGGCTTGTATGAATGTAACAGGTTCTCTAGGCTTACTAGGGCTTATGGAAATAACTTGTGATATAAAATAAGCTTGAATGCAATATATTTCTAAAAGACATAATTTGATAAAACTTGAACTTATATTTAAACTTAAATTGATTACAAAGCTTAGAAATTTAAAATTACAGAATTAAAAGACTACAAACATAATTTTTAAAAAACATTAAAAATTAAATTATCCTACTCCTACATAAGTCTCTATCTTCTGTCTTCTTTCTCATTTTATAAGCAGAGTCTTCAAGGCTTTGTGCTTGTTGTGTTTTTGTTGTGAGAAAGATCAAAAGCTTCATCTCAGCCATTGATATTTGAGTGTTGCCCAAGTCCTCAAATCTCTACCCTTGATTTTTGTCTTAATCCTTGGACGAATGGAAATGCTAAGGATTGCCAGGGTGTTTTTGGTATCTTATGGTGTGGGGTAGAGGTTTTTGTTTGATTGCTACAGTAGCACATGAGACCTGGAAGGGTTGTACAGTGGGTTTTTGGTTGTGGCGGAAAAAAGGGTGTTATAAGAGACAGGGGTGAAGGTTTAGGTAAATAACATAATTAGTCCCTGAAAGTGTATAGTTTTACATGTATGGTCCTTGTCTTGTTAATGGTTGATCCTTGAGGTTTGGTTGAGGTTTACACCGTTAGTCCTCAAGGACTAACAATGCTAGTCCTTAAAGGACTAACGGTGTAAGTATATAAAAAGGATTGGGCTAATGCCCGTTAAGTGTTTTAGGGTTGGGCCAGGTTTATAGTTTTGGACCGGGTATAAGAAAGAAAAAGGAAATGGGCTTAGGTTTATTGTGTGGGCTTTTTAAAGTGTTTAGTATATAGGTGGGCTGACCCAGGCCTACTAGGTGGGTACGGGTGGGCCCACTTAGTTTTCAAAGTATTTTTAGGTTTGGTTATCGATGCTCTTTTCAATGCCACTTCTCGGAGTTGACTTTGACTGACTTTTACTTTTTGGCTTTTGGCTTGACTTTGAATTTTGCTTCACAATCTTTCCATTCTCGTACTCGGTTTTATCGTCTTTGGCTTTGTTTTTTGTCCTTTTGTCGGATATCTATTACCTGCATAATATAATTGCAAAACATACAAATACAATGTATTTTTGGTACGTTTTTGTCATTTTAGCTCATTTTTAATTGTCAAAGGTATATGTAATTAAACGCATACCAAAATCCCCCATACTACGATATTGTCGTGTCCTCACGCAATGCTATAAGTAAGCACTTAGAAAACTAAAAATCTCAATCCCCCTCGACTAATAACCTTGAAAAGTAGCTAAGTGTTCGTCAAGGGGAATTTAAGAAATCAATAGCTTCGACAAGCCCTGTTTTTACCATTTTTAAAGACACATACACTTATTCCTACACATATTTTTGTATTTTTATATTTTCTCTTTTTTTTCTTTTCAAGCATATAGCTAACTTATTTGACTTTTGTTATTTTATAACTTTTAGGGATCATAGAACAAGATGCATTTCGATCCGAGAATGCCCCAAAAAGGATAAATTCATCGTTCTCGACTTTTCACTCGCTCCAAACCAAGCTTAAAACGAAATCACAGTTAAATATCAGTTAAGATGCTAACACTACTCATATTTGCAACTTGTGAACTTTTCACTCCCGACAATTATTATATCTTAGGTGTATGTGCTATTTTGAATTTCAACCATGGATCAACGTTTTGCAAAATTCTATGTTTCACGTTCCACCCGAGAATAATGAGTTTGAAGGCGAGATCATCCCATGTAGCGACTTTCGTCTCGGCACATCCCAACCTTGCGGCTAAGTGACCAGGCTTTTGACACCCCACAGAGACTAGTATCGGGACTCACGGACCTTAGGTTTCAAAAACTCTCAGGTTTCCCGTATATACATAGCTTATTTAAAAACTTAAAATGAAATAGTCAAAGTTCAAAAGCATATTTAAATTTAACAAAAAGAGATCTATTTATTAATTCACACTTAATATTAAACATTTATGCAATTGTAACCCTCAACCTTTTAGAAGGCTGCAACATCGGTTGTGAGCCGGCAAGATGCAGCAAACTTTTATCAGCCCACAGTTTATATTTATTATATTTTTTCATTTTTCAACATATCATCATCATTTTTTTTCTTTTTTTAGCAATATAGAGAAGACTTCTTTTTGAGAAATTTAAGTATAAGATTGAACTAAGACTATATTTTTTTAACTACATAAAAAATTATTGATTTAAGTTTAATCTCCGAAAATAGCACGTATATTAATCCAGTCAGAAGCTTATGGGAGAAAAAGCCATAAATTACATACATGAGCTCTTAAGATTTCCAAATAATCCTTGTTTAACATCCAACTCATACTTAACTCTATCATTTTTTGTTCTTCGCGAATATTCGCGAACGCTTAGCCAGAAAGTTAAGGAACAAGCTAGAGCTCAACACGCTCGATCGAGTCAAAATTTATTCTTATTCTACCCAGCAGGAAAGTCAAAATTGTGACAAAACACTTATTTTATTTTTGAAATTTTTTCAATTTTTTTGAAATTTTGGAGGTAAAAACCGGATTACGTGAAAACAACGACTGCAGGCACAATCAAATCAAAGATCCCCCATACTAGAATTAAACATTGTCCTCAATGTTTTACGAAGGGTCTCTACGCAAATCCTAAGCTGTTTATTAAGTATGCTCAAAGATAAACGTTAGTCGATAAGATTAAGATATTGGATTTCCCAAATAAAGCTGAGGATGTGAAGCTCTTGTGATCGAAGAACAAAACCGTGAGCACGAGAGGCTTCAGAATCTGGGCAATCCTGGACAATAAACCACAAAACACAAAACATGAGAAAGGAAAGAGGCGAGCCTCCTTACAACAACAAAAATACTTATTAGCAAATAGAAAGAAGATAGAATGGATAAGCATGGGTTGCCACCCACGAAGCGCTTATTTTTGTTAACCGAGTCTTGAGCCTGACTCAACCCCGAATTCATTGGTCCATGGGGGAGCAAGTGGAAGATAAAATCTCCATCAGACTTTCATTCAAGTGGTTTGTATAAACATTGAATTTCATGAAAGTTCCACTCCGATGAGATATACCCGGCATAAAAGAATGATGAATGGGGATGTCGGGGTCAAAAATGGTATCTTCATTCCCACAGGAGAGAAAATATGGAGGTGCAACTGGATTCGTGAGAAAAGGAAGAAAGATCCATACAATATAATCGAAGAGAGAATCACTAAAAAGTATGAAATCCAGATCCAGGTTAAGGGTGGGATGGGTGGGCAAAACATTAGGCACATAAACTCTTGGTTCTCTTGTTAGGAAAATATCCTCCACCACATCCATAGTAAGATTGCCGAGCTTGGGCTTAATCTTAAAGCAGAAATGATCATACTCTGGTGGAGATATAATGTGAGCAAGTTCACCGGTGAACTCCTCATGATATAAATCACTCCTATCGGCAGGAGGAAACGGATTGATAGAAAGATCAAAGATAAACGATTCATATTGAGAAAAATCAGCATGAGTAGTGGTACTGCCACTACTCTTCTCTTCAATATGATCGTCATCAAAGAAAAGAAAGGCTCATAATCCAAAGAGAATACTAAATGAGTAGTGGTCTTAACTGCCACAACTAATCTCCTTCCTAATTAAAGCTGAAAAGTTTCATAATCGGTTAAAAAGAATTAACAAAGGGTTATCTCCTCTCCAAGAAAAGGTTAAATATGTGGAGGAAGATTGTCACAAAATCAAAAAGAAGATGGGGTTGGAATATCTTTTCATGCATTCGATGTTAGCAGTAAGAAGATTTGACAACAACAATTTATCACGAAGGAAATCGTCTTGATTGTTTAGAAAATATCAACATCATCCTCCAACTTCCGGATAACAATCCTCCACCACCACTAAGCTGAACGATCTCACAACAGGAGTGTGATGCAATCCTGACATAATCGCTGTTCTCATAAGAATCGTCATCACTCAAAGAATAATCATTGTTGGAATCGATGATAGTCTCAGAATGTTCTTTGAAAGCTTCAAGAGGGGTAGGTTTGTTACATAGAGGCATATCACACACACTGTCAGGAATACCCTCTGACTCACTTAGGATCAGGACAAGGTTCTCAACACTAGACTTTATTACTTCGTCCGATTCCGTTGCCGGAATAGTGTCAAGATGCTCGTCCCCCATACTTAGAGAGTTAACGGGCTCCTTGGTTGATGAAACGGGAGTGATTGCAATGGTATAATCCTCTTCATCATCGTAGCAAATGGGAATCTTCCAATATTGATCTTTAGAAGCTTGCTCTTCCGCAATTCGCTTTTCTTCTTCCTCTTTCTTTTGTCGAATATTATCACTCCAAGCTTGAAAAGCAATTCGTAATTCTTCCATACCTTTTTCAAGAGGAGTAGGATCAATGACGAGAAGCGGTTGGGGAAGAAATTGGTCAAAACTAAAAGAATTAGGATCATAGCAAGAATTTTTTCGTGATAATAATCTTCATTCATTGGTTGACATTGGTAAGTTTCATGAGGACCCCCGCAATTTTCACAACAAAGGTATTGTTGTGGGTGAAAATTATTAAATTGGTCATAACCGGAATAATTAGAATCATAACACGGATTAGGTTCATAATAATTCAACGGTTGACATTCAAAACTCTCATGCGGGCCCCCATAATTTTCACAACAAAGATATTGTTGTTGAAAATCATGAAAATCTTGCGGGAATTAAAGTCTTGATTGTATCACGGTTCCGGATAGATAAACGGAACTTGAGGTGTACAATAGTGACCATAACGAGCATCGTTCCCGCAAAATTCACAAGAATACATAGGAGGTTGTGGAGGTGGGTTGAAAACGTTAGGAGAATCATCAACAAAATTAGGTTTGGAATCATAAGTGAATGAATTCTCATCTTCGGAACAGGATGTCGGGCGAACACTTGGCAAAGTCTGTGGGAACTCATTAACGGTTTGATTGTTGCATGGTTCCGGATTAGAGATAATCAGAACTTGCGGTGGACAATTATAACCATAATGAGCACCTTTCCCACAAGACTCGCAAGTACATCGTTGACAGAAGATATCGTCTAACGAATCACCACACCCGTAACAACAATGATTAATGTCTGGAGGACTTTGTGAAGAATTTTTACCAGGGTCTTGATTGACAACGAATGGCTCTTGATTTTCATTAACAAAGTTAGTATCGTCATCAGATGACTCGGAAGTGTCTTGGAAATCTTGAGAAACTTCCTCCAATGTCTTTCGTATTAGAGCACACTGTCGACAATATAGACCATGAACCGGGTCTCCACAATTGAGACAAAATTTTTCAAAAATAAGGGGTCGTTGAGACGAGTCGGGTACGGGAACAAGAATCTTGTCTTCAAGACTCCCTTTTGAACACCCACAGTTTCTAGTATACAAAGCTCTACAAGATGAGCATTCTTTAATCGCGTAACGATAGTCGAATGACGTCATAAGAATTAAACAAATAAGAGGTTAAGAAAAGAATTAAATGGATAAAAGGAAAAAGAAGATTATTTTTGGTTTTTTGAGTTTTTTAAGCAACATATTTTATTAACGGACAAAATGAGATAAGACAACTTAAACCAATAATCAACTCGTTTCATGGTAGCTCTTTAAAAGAAAACCGCACAAAGGAGCGGAGGAGCGGGAAAGCGCGAAGCTATTAAAAACCTTCTCTTTTCGGGTCGTAGTTCCTCGGAACAACCCTCCTTATACCCCTCTTATAGTTTGTTTATCAATTAAAGGTGAGCCGTACTACACAAGTGACAGAAAGACAAGTTTTAAATCTTTTGTTCGGGAACTTATTATGATAATGCTTCAGTTGAAAGCATTATATTGATGATGATTTTTATTATTATGGACAATGTTTTTATATTTTTGATTTTTTCTGTTTTTATTTATCTTATACTAATATTAATAAAAGAAAATGAAAAATATTTTTGTGTTTTATATTTTTATAAAGAAAATATTCACAAATGGGAAAATTAACTTCACAAGGGAAGGGTCTTCAAACACGACAAACTTCAACTCGATAATCGTATACACCTCCCCGGCAGCGGCACCAAAAATTGATTAAACCCTTTTACTATATATAAATATAAATAAATATATAAATATATAACAAATGGGATAATATCAATGATAGTAGTATAGTATTACTGGAAGTATTGGTTTCTCACTTCGTTATCCACAAAGTTTAAAACCGGACCCGGGTTGTTCTTCCCGATGAGGCGTGAATTTGAAAATCGAGTGTCGGTTTGAAAAATGTTTGAATGATCAAAGATTTGATTTGATTATCTATTTCTACAATTAAAATGCAAAAACAAGTAAAAGAAACCTTAAAACGAAAGCAAATTAAGTTAAAACCTAAAACGAGAACGTAAAAAACGCGACTTAAAAACCTAAATTATCAAATTTTAATCCTAAAGTGAATTTTTAACTTTTTATTAATCCTAAGTGACTAAAAAGTTAGAATAAAGAAAACTAGATAAAAAACGAAGGCATTTAAAGCTAAAAACACGAAGAAAACGAGAACTGGATTCGATCCCGTTCTTTAAAAATCAAATTTCTAAAAAATTAACCCTACGAGAGCAAATTTATTTTTCCTAGGTGCAATATGATAAAAGAAAATTTTCTAACTAAGAATTATATTTTTTGATTTTTATTTAATTTTTAATAATTAAAAAACAGTTTAATATAGAAAATTGATAAAAAATAGTAAATAAATTTGTAAAAATGTGAAAAAATACAGAAAAGTAGATTAAGGTGAGTAGAATGTAGAAAAATAAGAGCTGAAAAAGAGGGCTTATAAATAAGCCAAAATAAGCTCTTTTTGGGCTGATAGCTTAAAAGCCAAAACAAGGTTAAAAGGAAAATGGATGCAAACAATTTCAGAAAAGTCCCAAGGGCGCTATTGTACTAGAGAGCAGTGTTAAATGTGCTTGGTATACTAAGGGGGAGGGCGAGTGCTCAGCCTCCCTTTTAGCAAAAGTTATTTTTTTAGAAACTTATAAAGCACACAAAATAGGCAAACTTTAAAAAAATAACTTTTTTATATTACACAAATAAGCTAGAAAATAAGCACAAAAAGTGGGCATACTACACTTTTTTAACTAACAACAAAAGGGCCTAACTAGAATGCTACTTAGGGGAAAATTAAGCAAATGAAAACAAATGATAAGCAAGAACTGATAAACACCTGAGCCTAATAAGCTAATGTAATAAAAAATAAAAAAAATAAACAAGGAAAAAGAGACAGGTAAGCTGAAAAGTCGAATAAGCTAATGGGCACCTACTGATTGTTACACAGCCCTAAGGGCACTCTTTGGGGCTTATTTTTTAGCACTTAGAGTGAACCTTGGGGCTTAAGGCTTATAGGTGCTTAAAGACTAGCCTAAAATCTATCTAGAAAAGTAAAAAGAAAGAAGTTTGAAACTTACTGAGGCTATTAAAAAGCTAAGGAAAGTTGGCTGAAATCACTCAGCACATGCTGAGTGATTTTTTTTGAAAGGTAAAAGGGCTTATTTGCAGCCCTAATTATAAGCCACAAAATAAGCTCAAAACTCAAAAATAAGTCAAAACAGATAAAGACCACCTACAAATGAGCTAGGATTCAAAAATTCATAAGCTAAAATCAACTTTTACTATCTACAAACTAGAATTGAAAAAGGGAGTTTTTAAAACTAAGACACTAGACACAAAAACTTGACAGGTTTTTGCATAAATCACAGATGACAAAAGACTTTACACTAACCATAATCCTACTGCATTTTACTCTAAATAGAAGTAAGAACAACACCTCATAACACACTTTTAACCAAAAATTAAGAACAAATAATTTGAAAGGATTTAAAGACTCAAAATTGTACCACTTATAGAAAATAACTAAAACCTTATTTTTGCTTTGAGATACTAATAGAAACTGATTAAATCTTCTTGAAAGAGCTAGGAAAAGTTGGATTAAATGACCCATAGTAATTTAACTACCATTTTGACCCGTTTTGACAGTTGACCCAAACACTCCTTAAAGTTTCCAAAAACCATTTTTAAACTATGAACTTCTAATTTAAGCAAGGACTTTTTAAGACAGATAATAAACAATGGATAATAACCACTAATAAGCAAATGACAATTAAAAATAAGCACTCTAGAATAAACAATTCAAATAAGCAGGTATAAGGCAATAAAGACAGTTTTAAGCAAACCTCAAACAAAGGACATACAAGAAACAAATTAAGATAAATGAGCATATAAAGACATAAATAAGCAAGGTTAAGCAGAAATAAGCAGGCAAAAAACAAATAATAAGCAGATAAGCAAGAAATAAGCTAAAAAGGAAAATGAGATTAAATAATGAAAAAGGGAAGTGTACCTTGACTCCTTGCTCAAAACAGGAGTTTTTAACCTAAATAAGCTCTAAAATCCTACACTTGCTTATAAATAAGCATTTCTAAATACCATAAGCTCTTCCATTGCAGCTTATCATCCAAAAAGCTTAAAACAGAATCCTTGGTTCCCAATGGAACAGTAACTTCTTCAAGAGCTATTTTAATGGGCTTGTATGAATGTAACAGGTTCTCTAGGCTTACTAGGGCTTATGGAAATAACTTGTGATATAAAATAAGCTTGAATGCAATATATTTCTAAAAGACAGAATTTGATAAAACTTGAACTTATATTTAAACTTAAATTGATTACAAAGCTTGGAAATTTAAAATTACAGAATTAAAAGACTACAAACATAATTTTAAAAAACATTAAAAATTAAATTATCCTACTCCTACATAAGTCTCTATCTTCTGTCTTCTTTCTCCTTTTATAAGCAAAGTCTTCAAGGTTTGTGCTTGTTGTGTTTGTGTTGTGAGAGAGATCAAAAGCATCATCTCAGTCATTGATATTTGAGTGTTGCCCAAGTCCTTAAATCTCTACCCTTGATCTTTTATCTTAATCCTTGGAAGAATGAAAATGCTAAGGATTGCCAAGGTGTTTTTGGTATCTTGTGGTGTGGGGTAGAGATTTTTGTTTGATTGCTACAGTAGCACGTGAGGCCTGGAAGGGATGTACAGTGGGTTTTTGGTTGTGGTGGGAAAAAGGGTGTTATAAGAGACAGAGGTGAAGGTTTGGGTAAATGGCATAATTGGTCCCTGAAAGTGTATAAGGGTCTTACATGTATGGTCCTTGTCTTGTTCATTGTTGATCCTTGAGGTTTGGTTAGGGTTTGCACCGTTAGTCCTCAAGGACTAACAATGCTAGTCCTTGAAGGACTGACGGTGTAAGTATATAAAAGGGATTGGGCTAATGCCCGTTAAGTGTATAAGGGTTGGGCCAGGTTTATAGTTTTGGACCGGGTATAAGAAAGAAAAAGGAAATGGGCTTAGGTTTATTGTGTGGGCTTTTTAAAGAGTTTAGTATATAGGTGGGCTGACCCGGGCCTACTAGGTGGGTACGGGTGGGCCCACTTAGTCTTCAAAGTATTTTTGGGTTTGGTTTTTGATGCTCTTTTCAATGC
The DNA here is from genome assembly GCA_026074375.1 of Tanacetum coccineum. NCBI lineage: Eukaryota > Viridiplantae > Streptophyta > Magnoliopsida > Asterales > Asteraceae > Tanacetum > Tanacetum coccineum. The sequence goes on along the minus strand of BQNB010092308.1, from coordinate 4,250 downwards.
CACTTCTCGGAGTTGACTTTGACTGACTTTAAATTTTTGGCTTTTGGCTTCACTTTGACTTTTGCCTCTCTTTCCGTTCTCGTGCTTGGTTTTGTCATCTTTGGCTTTGTTTTTCGTCCTTTTGTTGGATATCTGTTACCTGCACAATACAATTGCAAAACATACATATACAATGTATTTTTGGTACGTTTTTTGTCATTTTAGCTCGTTTTTAATGGTCAAAGGTATGTGTAATTAAACGCATACCATGGGACAATGTTCAAAATAAGTGTAGGGGAAATAAATGCCTTAGAAACTATTCCACCATTTGTCTTTGCTTGAACTTAAAATGATGAGTTATCTATGAAAACATAAATCATAAAGGGAAATTTTGACCCAAATTTAAAATTTTCATCACATAACCGGTGAAACTAAGTAGCTAGAGCATCTCATTGATAGGGAATTATACGACTAGCACAAAAACCCTTCCACTCAAATGAATTTACCCCATAATTGTGAGGTTTACGCCCCTAGATCTTTAGGAATTTGGGTATCCATCATTGATGCACAAGATAGTTTATATCTCTAAGCTTTCTCGGGTTAAGGTTCGAATACAATCATATGTGTCTATTCCATCATCATGGATGTGTACGTATGGTCTTTGTCGCCTTTTCTAGAGCTCTTAGCATTGATATTAAATTATATGAGTGTACCGGTAGTATATAACTTCTAGAACTTACTTTAGTGATGCATCCCGAGACTATGTAGTGAGTATTAATATTTGCTAAATGATAAGAGGCACTAGGATTAACCCATGTTTAAAACATGTAATTGTTATTATATTCACCCCGACTATATAACTATCCTACACCCTTGTTCGTGCTCACTTTTAGTGTGAGATCCCCCTAGTGAAACCTCAACCATACCCTTAAACCAATTATGCCACCCAAAACCTTAGCTTACCCTACATGTACTCGCTTTTAGTACATCATTGTGTTACACCCTTAGTTAATTATTGGAGTACATGGTTGCTAAGTCCTTATCCTTGTATATATTGTTTTGGGACGATTGCGATTCATGGTAGTATTTATTTCGCAGAAGAATGGGGAAGAAAAGTTAAGTCAAGACCCCCATATGTTTGCCGAGTAGTCTACATGTTATTTTGATCATTCAATCCGGGTCATTAAATTAGTTTGCTTATCGAGTCTGTAAAAAGTTTAAGTGTAGGGGTGATCTATAAACCCAATGATGTATTATATGTTACAAATGGTAGGGCAAAAGTGTACAAAAAAGTAAAATAAATATATATATATATATAAAGAAAAAAAATGTACGGTCTACCATTTGCTTTTATCAGTTTTATTAGTTAGTTTATTTATTCACGTTCACTATAGAGTTAAGAAAAGAAAAAGAAAGAGTTTGATGTAGAGTTTTGTAGAGTTTGTATATCTTGTCCGAGTCTTCGACTAGCAACCATGCTAATGTGTATTCCTCTAAGATAGTTGACTAACCACTTCACTCAAATCCACCCAAATGCCACATGTATCCCACATAATTACACATCATAACCCTTTAAAGTCCTCTTTGATGGTAACTATTAGTACTTATGCTAGTAGTGGAGGTTTGATCTTTTATCAAGCCTATGGTAATTATATGCTATGACTAGGTAATGAGTGTTAAATTTTTGATTTCCATATTGTTATAATTCATTATATACCAAGAGAGAGAGAGAGAGAATCCAAACACTTATTGTGAGGTGCTAGTGTATTTTTCTCGTGCTTCTTGTTACGAGGTCTAATTGGTTATGCCATGAAGCCTTTAAAGAGTAAGTTGAATGCCTCCGATATGTATCTTGTTAAGGTAGAAAAGCTTATTTTCTTAAGGACAAGCAAATCTTAAGTGTAGGGGTATGTGATGAGGTGTAATTCTATACACTTTTTAGGGTCATTTTACACTTATAATTATGCATAAATGTCTTAAATATGTGCTTAATCGTTTCTTTTTGCATTTTTAGCATTTGGAAGACATTTGGTGGAAATACACGTGATTTGGACTCAATTTGGGAAGAAAACAGACAAGGTAGCTAACGGGTGTGAAGATTGATGAAGATTCAAGACCAGACTCTAGAGACGCCATCTAAATAATCCTGACCATGTCTGGACTCAAGTGGGACGGCGTCTAAATCATGGAGATAGAGTCTGGATCAGCCATCAACTTTGAAGAGCCAAAGAAACACTAGCTTGGCGATGGCGGCTGGAAAATGGCGACGCCGTTGCGTCTAAATTCTATATATACAAACTCAATTATATGTTTTTCATATACACTTTTTTAGAAGAAATTAGGGTTTAGTTCATAGGAGAACGAGGTATACCAGATTTTAGGAGTATTTTAGGGTTTCCCAACCCTTCTATACTATCCCTAGTTGCTTGATTCATCATAGTGAAGTTCTTTTATCTCTTATCTTTTAATATGTCTTATTGTTTGATATATAATTGTGCTTCTTCTATCTTGAACAAGCTAGGCTAGATCTTTTAAGTGTTTGCTTATGATTGTATGTGAATTGGTATGTAGATCTTAACTTTGTTGCCTTTTGTTGATGTGTGTGCATGTTTAGTCCCTTATCGTGAGATCTTGAGAGACATGATTACGTAGAAAGGATTCCACCGGTAATAGTCTTCATACTACCTTACCCGTGTGTGGATAATCCCCTTTAGGTATTAATACAAATGCGTTTATCTAGACTAGGGGCCTTGTAATTGTCGTCATACTACCTTACTTGTGCGTTGCTCTAGTTAGTTATTTCGTAGACGGCATTTTCGTGTAATTCGCCATGCATTAGAATAGTACCTACATATACATCACAAGTGTGACAAGGCAATAGAGTTAGGAGAAGCTACCAAGGACCATACATGATTAAGTAAACATTATTCTCTCATCATACGAATTCCTCTAATCTTAGTTAGTTTAATTTAGTTTTAATTATTAGTTTAAAACAAACCACCTTCAAACCCCGAGATTTTACTTGCTTTCATAAAATATAAAAACACAAAAATAATCTTCTCTCAACCGCTAGTTGTTAGCTATATTCAATTAGGACCTTTACTGATGCCTATTCTCCTAGAGAACGATAACAACCCCCGTGTCTTGCCTATAATACACTACAACGGTTAGGTACCCTGCCTAGGGAAGTTGTAAAACTTCTTCTTGAAGTCCTACGACGACCACATCAACTAAGAAAACAATTAAAATTACAATCAACAAACAATTAAAAATAGCCGGGTTGTCTCTCGATAAGCACTTTTCTTTCAGCTAGTCTTTAAGTTAGACTTTTTCTTCTCTTTTCTTCATTTTTCAAGCTCTATGAACTAGTTATCTTTCGTGTTGAAACTTTTATCGTAGTATTTTTTAAGCTTTGCCTGTTGACCTTAAAGCTTGAACCATTTTTATCGGTGATTTCTACGGCTCTATATGGGTTCATGGTTTCTACTACGAAAGGACCAAACCATTTTGAATTAAGCTTCCCCGGATGTAACTTCAAGCGAGAGTTAAACAACAAGACCTTGTCTCCATTTTTAAAGTTTTTATCCTCGCAGAGCCTAGAGTCATGCCATTTCTTAGTTCTTTCATTCTAGATTTTTTGTATGCTCTATCTCGTAACTCCATTACTTCGTTCAGCTCCTTGAAATAATTTTTTGTAGCATTCGTAAAATCCATATTACATTGTTTTAGTTCCCAATATGTTTTATGTTCGATCTTCACTGGCAGATGACAAGCTTTACCGTAAATCATTCCTAAAGTCAGCATGGTCAATACGAGTTTGAAGAAACTAAAACACCATCTTGCTGGTTTTGACATGGTTGCCAAAGAAAGAACCACGACCACAGCCATCACTGAGGGCTCGTGGGGATTTAAACATACAAACGCTTGTTTTAGGGATGAAATAATTCCATTTGTAAAAGCTCTGAAGGACTTATTCAATACATTCGATCAATATTTGATTGATAAAATTTCTGAAGTCCAAAATATCTTTCATCCAATGGAACAGGTTGTAGAACAACATCGTTTAGAGTCAAAAATGTCTGAAGTTAAAATGACTCAAGTTTTAAATGAAAATGAACGACTCTTGGAACAAGTCATCAACAAAGATATAGTGAACATAATTATGAATTCTTCTGTGGATAATGCTTCTATAAATGTGCATGAATGTCAAAAGTGTCTCAAACTTAAGACTGAGCTTCTCAACAAAAAGGATTTCATTGAAAAAGAGACTT
>BQNB010092307.1:0-26650 GCA_026074375.1 Tanacetum coccineum | reverse complement strand
TACTATTAACTATTCAACTACGAGCTATAATAAACAGTAAAATACACGGGGTGACCGAGTCTTTTTCTAATATCTAACATGATGACTATTCAAGATTTATGTATCTTTACCTCATATATGAAAAATCTTAAGCTATTGATTCATTCAAAAATTTCAAATTAGAGGTTAAGAAACAAAAGGACAAGAAAATAAAAATTGTTCGATCAGATAGGGTTGGAGAATACCATGGGCGGTACACTGAAAAAGGTCAAGCACCAGGTCTATTTGGCAAATTCCTACAAGAAGAAGGTAGTGTGCATCAATACATAATGCCTGGAACACCACAACAAAATGGTGTATCCGAAAGAAGGAATAGGACACTAATAGACATGGTTAAAAGCATGATAAACAATTCAAAGTTACCATTAACCTTATGGAGTGAAGCTTTAAAAACCGCTATGTATATTTTAAATAGGGTTCCATTAAAGGTTGTTCATAAGACTCCTTTTGAACTATGGAATAGATAGAAACCTAGTTTAAAACATTTACACGTTTGGGGTTGTCCAGTTGATGTTAGGATATATAATCCAAACATAAAAGAACTCGATGAACGAACCGTCAGTGGTTATATCATTGGGTATGTGGTAAACTCTAAAGGATTTAGGTTCTATTGTCCCTCACATACTCCTAAAGTGGTCAAAGCTAGAAATAGTAAATTTCTTGAGGAACATAAAGTGAGTGGGAGTGATTTAACTCAACAATTACATTTTGAGGAAGTAAGGGATAAACCCAACATACCTTTACCTATAGAAATTTTGGTTGGAAATCAATATAATCATATTGAGGAATAACCAAATGAACACCCTATACAAGAAGAAATACATCTTGAACAACTCAATGTTGCTCAACATGATGTAGTTCAACCAGATTTAGTTGAACTAAATGTTGTTGAACCCGCGAACCCCTCTACTTTAGAAACAGTTGGGGTTAGAAGATCCTCAAGAACAAAAAGATCAGCCATTCCTAGTAACTATGTTGTATATCTACAAGAATCTGATTATGATATTGGACCTAAAAAAGGATCCTATTTCATTTTCACAAGCCATGAATCAAGAAAATTCTTCTTTTTAGTATGATGCCATGAAAGAAGAAATGGAGTCCATGATTAAGAACAAAGTCTGGGAACTTGTTCCATTCCCAAACAGAGTCTCTCTAGTAGGATGCAAATGGATTTATAAAATTAAAGAGATTTATTAGGTGATATTGAACGATATAAAGCTAGACTTGTTGCTAAGGGTTTCACTCAAAGAGAAGGCATTGACAATCATGAAACTTTTTCTCCAGTTTTAAAGAAGATTTCTCTTAGAATAATAATGGAACTCGTAGCTCATTTTGATCTTGAGCTACATCAAATAGATGTGAAAACGGCATTTCTTAATGGAGATCTTACGAAAGATGTATACATGTGTCAACCAGAAGGCTTTGTCAATCTCGATAATAACAAACTTATTTGTAAATTAAATAAATCCATATATGGACTAAAGCAGACTTCTCGCCAATGAAATATTAAATTTCACAACGTTGCCTCTTCATTTGGTTTTGTAGAGAACATCGTTGATCAATGCATATACCTTAAGGTAAGTGGGAGTAAATATATATTTTTAGTACTATATGTGGATGACATTCTACTTGCAAGTAATAATCTAGGGATGTTGCATGAGACCAAACAATTTCTTTTACAAAACTTTGATATGAAGGATATAGGTGAAGCTTGTTATGACATTGGCATAGAAATTCATCGAGCTAGAAAGTCAGTTAGTTTATCTCAAAAGGCTTACATTAACAAAGTTCTAGAAAGGTTTGGGATGCAGAATTGTTCATCTATTATAGCACCACTGGTTAAAGGGGAAACTTTTAGCTTGGATAAATGTCCAAATAATGCAATCGAGGAAGAAGAAATGAGAAATGTTACGTATGCTTCATTGGTTGGAAGTCTTATGTAAGGTTTAATATGCACCAAACCCGATCTTACATTTTCAGCTGGCATGCTTAGTAGATATCAAAGCAATCCTGGAAAGGATCATTGGAAAGCTGCTAAAAAGGTTTTAAGATATTTACAAGGAACAAAGGATTACTCACTCACATATAGGTGTACTGATTTACTAGAAGTTGTTGGATATTCTGACTTCGATTATAAAGGATGTAAAGATACATGAAAATCTACTTCTGGTTACAATTTTCTTTTAGCTGAAGGTGGAATATCTTGGAGAAGTATGAAACAATCATTAATCGCTTCATCTACGATGGAAGCTGAATTCATTTCTTGCTACGAAGCTACATCACAAGCACTATGGTTAAGGAATTTTATATTAGGTCTAAGAACCGTCGATACTATTTGTAGACCATTAAAGGTCTTTTGTGATAACTCGGCTACCGTATTCTTCTCCAAGAATAATAAAAGTGGGAGTGGCAGCAATCATATCAACATAAAGTATTTGAAGGTTAGAGATCATGTTGGAAGAAAGGAAGCCTTTATTGTGCAAGTCAATACCGAGTCAATGATCGCTGATCCAATGACTAAGGGATTACCGACTAAAGTTTTTCAGGATCATGTTATTCTTATGGGATTATCAATCTCATTTAGTCCTTTATCATTTCAATATTATGTCTATACATTTATGATTTTGCACAAATTTGTTTTTGGAATTTTATTCAATAAAGTGGACCCGAAATGACTTAACGTTAGTCATTTAATACTTAATTAGAAATTAAAGGGTATTGTGATTCATGGAAGGAAATACACGATTATCAAGTAAGACCACTATGATTCGCACATTTATCATTTCTAGTTCAAGTATTTTTTTGATTTAATCAGTAACAAATAAAGTGATGATCAAATTTATGGCCATACACAAAATCACTCGTATAGAATGATATTTGACCATATATACGTGGTCTAAGTGGGAGAATGTTAAAATCTCTTATTTGTGGACCACTTTTGAACATATATTTTATGCCATGGTCAAATTTCTGGATTAAAGTTTGTTACTGATTGTGATATTCTTTCTATATCTTAATAATGGAAAGCGAATATTTCATTCGTTGAGGTTATTTGCAGATCCCTTGATGAAAGGGACTGATTAAGTTTTCCTAAATTAGAGGGTCCTAGCCTTGCCATATATTACGTGCTTGTGATATCCATCTACATACACAAAAATTACAAAACATAGGTGAAAGGCCAGAAACATTCTCATTCTTGCTGCTATTATTGCTATGGATATGCTTGCTTGAACAATCATGGCTGAAGGTATGTTACAAACTAAAGTCTGACAAAAACAACTAGATATTATAGAGAGGTGAAATATTATAGACGTGGGGTATGATGTGGTAATGCCACATAAGAGAAAAAAATTAGAGATATTAGATTTGTGAGATTTGGATATTAAGGTTTTGGAGATGTTCTTGGAAAAGGATCGCGACTGCGATACCATGTAAAGTGTAGTGTATTTTGATTGATTGATTATGAATGCTATGTTACAATATAAATACAACAATTAAGTAACACATGGGCTTGACCTAATATATAAAATATGATCTACTAACAGTTGCATGTGATGTCAGGTTAAAAGAACCCCAATCGATGAGGAAATGTTTTTAATATGTTCTACTGTTTTGAATCTATTGACGAGTTAGAGATCTAGAATGAGAAAGAAAAAGTGGTTTTAAATGTTAATCACTTTCTATAGGTTTTACTAAAAGCGTCTCTAATGAAGAGGTAAAAGAAAGGTTGAAAATAGTTTAATGCATTAAAGTAAAAGGTTGAAGATGATTTACTCGACTAGTAGGGTTAATATTGGTTGATGTTGCTCAACCTATTTGTTAAGTTATTATTGATTTAGTATGTAAGAGACAACTATGCGTTGAGATTTTGTTGAAAAATTTCTTGCTATTAAAGCAATGACCAAAAAGATAGGTTGTGATTTTTAATTGATTTCTGCGTTGGAGATCTTTAAAGAGGTAGGTGCAGTTGCACCCTATAACATGTTATAGGATTACTAGCTCACCACATACCTTATAACACTACTATAAAGCTGGTAGTAATGCAACAGAACTATCCGGTCAATCTACCTTTTTTAGACGCGTCCTATCCTCTACGAGAGTTGAACGGTTCGGTCGATCCACCCTTCAAATTGAATTGTTTGGTCTTTGTATGTGTTGAGGTAAATTTATGTGGGCCTCTTGGGCTTGATAAATGGGCCTCTATATTTGTGAATGTCTTGATCATCTGGCTCATTCGGAGGTGCCTCCTTCGTATCCTAGCTGAAAGTAAGAAAGAACACCGTTAGCTTGCCCTGAGATTTTAGTTCGGGACTAACTCCAACGTAAGAGTAAGTACGATTGTTATGAGATAATTACAGAGAGAATATAAAAGAGTAAATATGGTTCGAAGTATGTATGTTCTGCCTCGTCCTGAGGGAATGGGCTTCCCTCTTTATACTAAGGACAGAGAGCCATTCCAGACGACACGAGATTAATGCTTGTCGTCTGGTGCCAGCGAGACAATCGATGGGTTAGTACTTCCCATTTTCTCGCTGACTTGGTTGTCGCCTTTATGTTATACTAAGGACAGTGGTCCCGACCGAGTACTGTACCTTTGTCGGATTGACCTTAGGTTCTGCTACCCCAGCACGGACTAGAGACTCTAGACCTGAATTATCCTTCGATATACCAGCTTCTCCGGAGTGCATGTCTGGCTTAGCCCATACTAGTTCAACAGAGGTCATTAGCTATGTTTCTCCTTCGGAGTTTCGGGGTAGACTATACCTCGTCATGTCCCCCAGTCTAGTATTGGCAAGCTCCTTTGCCATTGCTAGACTTCTTTCTGCCTTGTGCCTTTAATGCTCTGCTTTTGCTTTTATTATTTTTAGGAAACGTGGCTTGTTCCTGTACATGTTCTTTCTTGTGACGTGGCTGGTCTAGGTGGTACGTGTGTAACGGGCTGCGCACGCTTACGGTTACCCAAGCGTCACGTCCTTTCGATTTTTTGCCCCTTATAAATAGTGCCACCTGTTTTGTGTTTGTCTTTTACCCTTGTCATAACAAAAAACACACACTGTTACCGGAGCTGCCCTTTTATTTCCGCTGCTGTTTACCTTACTTTGGACTCTTTCTTTCTTAGGATTCCTCCCTCTTAGGTATCCTTTTCCCTTTTTTCTAATTTATAATGGCTAAAAAGGATATGGATGTGTATCATTCCAGGCTAACTCAAACTGACTTAAATGACCTTATCATAAGATACAATATCCCCCGTGATCTTCACCCTTGACTGCCTTCTCCAGAGCTTGTCATGTCTGAGCTTCTGGATGTTGCCATCGGGGTTTACCATCGCATGTTTGATTTTTCTGGTGTCCGGATCCTTTTCTCCACTTTCTTGTTGTCGATCATTAAGTACTACAAAGTCTATTTTTTGTAGTTGGGTCCTCCGGGGCTCAACAAGGTTGTTACTTTTGAAGTTATTTGTCGGTCACTGCAAATTAAGCAGACCGTTACTTTGTTCAGTTTTTCCAAACTCTTTAGGGTCATTGGTTTTCCTATGCAAAGCGTCGTGCTCCATCTCTAGTCTATATTAATGATAATAGATCTTGCATGAAGAGTTGGAAGAGTGGTTTCTTTTTAATTGACCGGAGGGCTATTCCTGACTATATGTCTTGAAGGCATCCGAGCTCGCTATTGATGATCCAAAGCCACCAGCTGGTTCTTATAGCCAAGATGATGTTCGTAGATTAAGTACTTATGTTGTGAAGCTGCGGGATATTCCTAAGAGGGTGTTGGTTTTGTCCGATTTGAGTCGGGTCTGGAAGAGTCGGACCTGAGATCTGATTCTTAAGGATTCGAGTGGAAATGGTACTAGGGGGTATGTTATGTTTCTTTTCCCCTGTGTGTTTGTTTTCCTTAGCTTGTTTCACTAATACTACATTTCCTTTGCAGTTATGGGTAGCTATGAGTTTCTCTATCTACCCGAGTAGACTAGGGCTGAGGTTAAGGAAGAGCCACATCATGATATTAGACTGACCTTGCAAAAGCTTTCTTTTAACTGCACCCATCATGATGCTGCTGACTTTGTCATTTCGGATCCTACTTTGGAGGATCTTGCCGCTGGCACTCCTAGCACCAAGGTCATAGCCAAGGATGAAGCTTCCAAAAAGCGAAAGGCCTCCCTTTCTGGTGCGACTCCTATCCATGTTGCCAAGGGTACTAGATCTGCTATGTCCCAGTCATCCAGGAGTACTACCCGGGCTAACCTTTTTGCTAATAATATTGATGTGGAAAGTGATGATGATGAGGATGCTTGTGTTGAGATCCCATTAGTTACTCCAATCAGTTCTGCTGTTGTTATTCCTACCGGATGGAACCAGGGCGGAGGTTTTGTTCCTCTCGTTGCTAAAGATCCTAGCACCTGAGGTACTTCCTTCCTCTTTTAGCTTGTGTTTACCTCTCGCTTATTTCCTTATCTTATTATTTTTTGTTTCGTAGATTCTCGGGGCAAGGCCATTATGACCGATGCTACCGACATATCTTCCGAAGGTTCTGGTCATTCCCTGTCTTTTGCTGGTCTTTCTCTTTCTTTTCGAGATCTTTCTGGTGATGCTATTCACATGGACTTCTTTCCCTTTTCTCCTGGTCCTTATTATGCAACTTACCCTGAAGATGGAGTTGTTGGCTCATATGAGTTTAGCCATAAGGAGTAGGATGCTCTACACCAGCCCACTATTACTGTTCTGACTAAGGAGGTTTTCAAGGATCCTGTTGTTTGCAAGACTGTTGTTGACCATTTCCCAACACACCAGGGGAGATGGTCTAGATTAAAGCTTTGGCCAAATATATTATGACTGTAAAGATGAGTGTTCTTCATTGTCTGATGATGTCTTATGGGGGAGAGCTTTTGGCTCAATACCAGGGCTTGCTCAAGACTCATCATGAGTATGTCCAGTCCGCTGACTCTAGGTTGAGGAGTTTTCAAGAAAGGTGTGCTGCTTTTCAAGGTTTAGAGTCTCAAGTCTCCGTCTTCCAGAAACAGGTGGCCAACCTTAATGAAAAGCTCTCTTCCTTTGATGTTGCCTTTGTTAATGCCAAGGCCAACGGGAAAGAACAAAATAAGAAGATCAAGTCTCTCACTAAAAATCTTAATCAGCTTAATGTTGAAGTAGCCCATCTCTCCTCTTCCCTGAACCAGGCTACTGTTTTAGAGGCTCCAAAAGGATGCTGAGATCCTACAGTTGAAATCCCCTCCTCCGGAGTTTGCTTCTTTCTTTCATGGTGGTTTTCAGAGTTTGGTTAGGAACGTGGCTTAAGTGTGGATCGAACTCAGGAGGAATTTGCTATGGTGTTAAAGAATATTTTTAGATTTGTGCTCGGTGCATAGGGTAGGCTTGCTGAGGCTTCACCACTTATGGCTATGACTGACTACCTGTTTTTAAGAAGGTTTCTGATTGTGCTTCCCATCCCTTATCCGCTATTCTCTAGCTTGATCCAGAACAAATAGCTCGTTCAAATGATGTATCCGCTCCAAGGATACTCGTGTTTCTCCTCCTGTAGCAAAGGAGTCGACCGTGACACCTGTTTCTTCGTCTTTAGAGTTACCTTTAAATGATGTTCCTTTCTCATATGCCGCTGCTTTGGGGCAGAATGAGGAGTGGGTAAATGCCATGGTTGATATGCTGGACAATAAGATGGCGGATGATGCTGCTAATGATAAGTTGGGGGTGTTTTCGTGCAGGGTGTTTCTCATATAGTTGGTGAAGATGTTGGGTCGCCCTTGGCCCAAGGACCAAAGCGTGTTTCCTTCGGTCCTAATGATGTTGTGGTTGCTTTCTCTGTTGAAGAGAAAGGTAATGGCTCCCCCTCCCCTCCAAGTGCTGCTGAAGAGGATGTTGCTTCCCCTTCTAGGGTTTAGATTATGTAGCTTTTTCCTTCCTTTTTTTGGTCCATTTTTCATAAAGGAGGGGTGCGTAGTATGTCAGAGAACATTATTTGTTGCTCTAAGCTTGGGATAAACTAACTATAGATGTGTGGTTGTCCATCCAGCAGATCTCGTGTCATGTCACCCACCCTAAGCTGAATGGCTTCCCCCTTGGGACTGTAGTATGGCTCGTCAAGCCTCCGTAGGTTCAACATGCCTTATATTGCTTTTTAGCAGAAATTGTATTGTCATATCTGGCTCTTGAACTTGCCTGGTTACTAGCTCGTTAAGTATTAGCTTCGTATTTCTTTTTCATGTAATCATCGACTTCGTTCGGTTACTTGTAATATGTAACTTGTTTCAATCGTAATGTTTTTCCTATCATTTGGTACTTGATTTCTTCCCTTGTTGTGTTAGCTTGCTTGCAATGTTATACGTTTATGTTTAGCACTTTAGCATTGGTTTATGCCCCAAGTTCCTTATGTTCACCCTGGTAATATGTTTTTTAGTTTGGTTCAGATGTCTCCATCCGTCCTAACTCACATACCGGAGCAAATTTTTATTAGCTATGTTCGTACACATTACAGATTGCCTTATTACTTTTTCTTTGTTATCCATTGGTACGTGTTCTCTCCACGATGCAGCTGTTCATAAGTGTTATTCGTTCGGGAGAAAGGTTCCTTAGACCTTTCGCCTAGCGTTTCGCAAAAGTTTTTAAGTTTTAACTTTGCCTTCCCACTACACTATTCATATTCACGGGGCATTTTTTGATGTTTTCCTTGCATCCGAAGGTAGCGAGCCATCCGATGCTTGACATGCTTCGTGTTTGCATTATTGTTACTTTTGGTCTTAATCAAATGGAAAATTTGGTTCTATTATATTAAAGAGAAACCATTCATTAATTTACTGGGGAAACCCTTTACCCAAAAAAATAGAAACCATTCATTTGACATAAGATAGTTCATCCCTCCAAGGCAAGTTGGGTACTTTAAAAATTGCTTCCTCGGATGGGTTACATAATATTTAAATATGCCTTGCTAACATGATTATACTTAGTTGCTTCCGTTGTGGTATTCCCAAGTGGGGCTCAGCTTTTCCGTTGCTGCTTTCTTTACTACGTTTCTTGGTTCATCCAGACCCTTTCTTGCAGCTTCCACCGTGGGTCTTATTTTAATGCCCACTGTCACTTCTTAGTTAAGGAATTCTAGTCTGATAGATGCTAGTCCTGTCAGCGCTTCTACTTTTGGGTTCAAAGCTTTGGGAAAATGTGTGATTCAGAACCTATAAAATAGAGTTGTGACATCCATGATCTCCCCTCTGTACTTCTTTGCTTCCTTGGTTCTTGGGATTCTACACCTTTCAACCTAATCCACTAATAGCTTTGAGCTTACGAAGACATGTAAGTCCTTCATTCCTCTACTGGTGGAGGCAACTAGTCCGGCCAGTAGTGCTTCATAATCCATGCTATCCTCAAAAGCATAAAAGTTTAGATGGGCGGCATATGAGTACACTTTTTCCTCTGGGATAACTAGGATCATTCCTATGTCAGAACCCTCATTGCTTGTTTTTTCCCCACGTATAACCTCCATGCCCTTGGCGTTGGGATTAGCTCTTCTTGAGGCTTTTCTCTTGATCTGGAGGCCTCCTCCTTGTTCCTATCCGACATATGTAGCACTTGTTCTTCTTGTCCAAAGATTTTTTCACCACTTGCCCCTCTGCTTCCTTCCTTTAGACGTATGAGACATGATTTGTTCTCAGTTTCACTGCCCATTTTGCCAATCGTCCTTCGATACCGAAGAGTTTTAACATCTCTTCCATGGGGCCATCGGTTACCACTTTGACTTTATGCTTTTGGAAAATTATCTTCAGGGACCTTGTCGTGTGAACTAACGTCAGGACCGCCTTCTCTGTCATAGTGTAGCAAGTTTCTATCCCTTGCAATGGCCGGCTCACATAAGAAATAGGTATTTGAACTTTGTTTCTTTCAATAAACAGTACGGAGCTTATCGTTTCGCCTCTTGGTTGTAGACAGATCATTAAGACCTCTCCTTATTTTGGGATGACCAATGTTGGTAGCTTGGCTAATCTTCTCTTTATCTTTTGGAAAGCTTTCGTAGCTTTAATTGTCCAACAAGATGTTTCTCTGCATCTAAATTTTTTCGAACATTACGGATGGGAAGAATGAGCTCCGCCATCTTCGGTATGAACCTGCTAATAATTGTTACCTGCAAAGGTAGGCTCTGTATCTCATCCGGACCCCTAGGTGTGGGTCCTTGCAGTATGACTTTCACTTTTTCTGGATTGGCCTTTATCCCTTCCGTTGTTATTACATATCACAAGAAATTACCTTCCTCTATTTTGAAGGTGCATTTACTAGGATCAATCTTCATGTTCACCCTCTGGAGCTTATCCAGTGTTTCTTCGACATCTTTGACTAAGTCCTCATCGGTCATGCTTTCCACGACTATTTCTTTTAGGTAAACATCTACGTTTTGCCCTTACTAACCTCCAAGCATCTTGTCTATCATTCTTTGGAGTGTGGCTGCAGAATTTTTTAGTCCCTTTGGCATGTGGGTGAAATAGTATACTCCCTCCTCTGTATGGAATCCCGTCTTTTCTTTGTCGCTTTCCGATATTCGCATTTGGCTGTGTTCCTTGGGGAGCCGTAAAAAGCACTTGTACTGGTATACCATGAGCGACCCGATCTCCTATCCCATTTCCGGGAAGGGGTACATATCCTTTGCACGGACTTTATTGAGACTTGTGTAGTCCATCTACATCTGCCAAGTATCGTCTCTCTGTTTGATGGGTACTGTGTTAGCTACCCATCCTAGATATTGAACCCTTCTGATTATTCCTTCCCTCGGTCATTCAAACACTTTCTCTTTTAACACTTTCCTTTGGTCTGGAGTTAATGGTCGCTTCTTATGAATTATTGGTTCGGCCAGAGCGTATGCATGTAGTTAATGCTCCATGAGGAATCGTGGCACGACCGTACTTACCGTTCCTATCCATGCAAATACATCCGCATTCCTTTAGAGGCTTTTTATTTTTTTTTTCTTACATCCGATCGATAGTTTTTCGTTGATCAGTATGTGCTGATCTGGACGATCGTTATGAATTATTACTTTTTCTTTCACTGTATCTTTATCCCACGTTTCTTCAGTAACCATAGGCTCCTTTCTAGGCCTTTGGTTGGGAATGCTTCTAGCCCGCAATATTGCTTGCTCCCTTATTTTGGACATTTGTTCCATATGATGACGCCAGTGCGTCTCCTTCCATAAACTTTGCATTCTCTCTATCTGTCTGCATTCCCATAGGGCTTCCTTACTGGTTCTCATCGTAGCGACTCCCCTAACCGTTGGGAACTTGATCATCGAATGGATGGTGGAACCCAACGCTCCGAGGCTTCTCATTTCGGTTCTTCCCATAATCACGTTTTAAGGTGAGCGACATTTTACGATGGCAAATTCCAGCAACATAGTTTTACTCCTGTCCGGTTCTCCCATGGTTACTCTGAGGTCTATAGTCCCAAGGAATGGTATGTTTTGCCCGAGAACTCGACGAGAGGGGCGTTGGCTTTCCTTAATCTTGACTTGACGTCAGCGCTAAAGCTCTTAAAACAATGCTCACACATGATCACCGATGAACTCCCACCGTCGACGTAGAACCTTCGGACATGATACCCCTCAATCGTCCCTTCCAATATGATAGGAGCGTCTGTCAAGCTGCCCCAAGGTATCACAGGGAAGGAAATTTCTTCCGTCGGTCCGGGTCTTTCCATTTCATATGGTCATTTACGGCTTCTTCCGGAACCCACCATGTTTATGACTTTCATGCCTCCTCGTCCTTGACTTCTGTTTCTCTGGTTTCCTCGGCGTATATCCTTCACCAAGTGGGCCAGTTTTCCCGATTCCATAGCCTCTTATATTTGCTTCTTCAAATGATAACATTCGTTCGTATTATGTCCCCTGTCTCTATGATAGTCGCAAAATTTGTTCAGATTTTGCTTCTCTGAGGTCCATATTAGTGGCGGAGGTGGTGGGAAGTTCTCCATTTCCATAGCCAGAATCTCCATTGGTGTTTTAGTAAGGGGCGTGAACATGTTCCTCCTTGAGTAAGGGGCACATGTTCCCATATTCCTTCGGAACTCCCTTAGACCGCTTCTCCTTCTGGTTCTCTCTTGACCTCCGGACCACCCCGACCGGGTGACTCCTTTGTCCCATTCTGGGGCACTGGCTACTTCGGCTGATCCTGCTGCTGCTTCTCCTCTTATAAATGCTCTAACTCTTTCAAACATCTCATCCACTATCCTGGGTATTTTATCATTGAGCTTTTTGGCCAGCTTCGGATGTCTATGGCCATGAAAGAATTCCGAGATGTGTAGCACCGATGGCACCCCTTTGATGTGTAAGCTTTCGGACTTGAACCGGTCCATGAATGCTTGTAGACCGTCATTCATTTTTCTCTTAACACTGTGGATCTCTATAGGATCCTTAGCATACCTTTTTTGTTGCGAGAATTATTCTAGGAACTTTTGACTCAATTCCTCGAAGCTGTCCACGCTTTTCGGGTCCAGATCATCGAACCAATTTCTTGCTGCACCACTTAAGGTTTGGCAAAACATTCTGCATCAAATTGGCAAGGGTCATTCCTCCTGCTCCACAGCAACCGAGAAAATGCCCAGGTGATCCTTCGGATCCTTACTACCTTTATACACTTTCACATTCCTTAGGAGTTTAGCCTTCTCATGATACTTGAAACGGGTAATTCTCGTAGTGAATGGAGTGGGTTTAGCCCTCTTGTAAGGCGTGTTGAGCCTCTCCCAACTATCCCCTGAACCTCCTTCACCATCGAAGTCCGTGCTAACCTTCGTTCGTCAGGATCTTTTCCCCTAGACTTGGCTCTTTCTCCTCTGAGTTTTGCTTTAGACTTTCTTTAGCTCTCCAGCCTCTCAGATCTTCTTAGATGTGATGATCTCCTACTTCTAGACAAGCTTCTTTGACTTTTTCCTGTGGAGCGGGTTCTGTCTCTTGTTCAGGACGTGCCAGAGGACTCTTTGGAGAGTCGTTCCTATGGGTCCTTTGTTCTGGAGCTGTCTGAATTTTCTTCTTTGGATCCATCGTAAAAAAGCTTTCTTGGAGTCGTTTTCGCTTTAGCCTGCTGGTCGTGTTCCTTGATCATTATTCTTAACACATTGATTTTTTTCTTTAATGAAAGCCGGAGAAGGAATGGTTTGTGTCAGTTGGGCTGGTTCGGTAGGTTTTCCTTATGGGCTTGCTCCCATACTTTCTAACCCCACCTCCGGTGGTCCTTCCCCTCCCAGCTATGAGTCAACCATATTTTTGTTTTCCTTTCAAGCTCAAGCAGATTGGGATGCCGGTCTCGCGGATGGCGTCAATGTTGAGGTAAATTTACGTGGGCCTCTTGGGCTTGGTAAATGGGCTTCTATATTTGTGAATGTCTTGATCAGCTGGCTCCTTCGGATCCTAGCTGAAAGTAAGAAAGAACACCGTTAGTTGTCCTCGAGATTTTAGTCCGGGACCAACTCCGACGTAAGAGTAAGTACGGTTTTTGTTTGAGAATTGCAGAGAGAATATAAAAGAGAAAATATGGTTTGAAGTATGTGTGTTCTGCCCCGTCCTGAGGGAATAGGATTCCCTCTTTATACTATTTGAGCCATGCCAGACGACACGAGATTAGTGCTTGTCGTCTGGTGCCAGCGAGACAGTCGTTGGGTTAGTACTTCCCCTTTGCTTGTTGATTTGGTTGTCGCCTTTATTTTATCCTAAGGACAGTGGTCCCGACCAAGTATTGTACCTTTGTCGGATTGTCCTTATGTTCTGCTACCCCAGCACGGACTAGAGACTCCGGACCTGATTTATCCTTCGATATACCAGCTTCTTCGAAGTGCATGTCTAGCTTAGCCCGTGCTAGTTCAGTAGTGGTCATTAGCTACGTTTCTCCTTTGGAGTTTCGGGGTAGACTATACCTCATCTGTTTGGACCGTATGAATTGGAGTGTTTGTGTGTGTGGTTTTTTAATTTATTTTTGTGGGGTTGTTTTTGGTTGTTAGTGTTTGGTTACTTGTCCGCTTGCATTACGGGTGTTTGGTCTGTGTTTATTCTAAGAGAGAGAAAGTTGAGTTGGCGTTGATGTGCTATTATGGTTTGGTCACTTTGTCCGGTTACATTACTATTATCCAACTAAAACATTATCCCCAGCTATAACATGTTATAAGCGAAAGTAGATCTCATAACACACTACCAAAAATACCCCTTACTTAAAAAAACAAATAATGCCTATTAAGGGCTTGGCGAAGTGACATATAACGATGCTATAACGAGCTAAGCGGTGCAGTTTGACGCCGCCATAAGGCAAAAAAAGCCATATGACGTCTGATTAGCCATTGCACCGGGCACTCTCAATGTAAAAAACATGGCCACGCCATTTGTTCCTAAGAGTAGACGGTGCAGTGGAGGATCACACGCCATAAGGCTTTTTTTGTCATATGGCAGAACCACATAGCACCACCCGTCTCTCTGTAGCGTCGTTATACGCCACAAAGCCATGCCCAAAGCAACCGATTTGACTCTTTTTTGTAAGTGAGTGGGGTATTTTTGATGGTGTTTTATGGGACCTGCTTGCCATATAACATGTTATAGCTAGAGGTTGTTTTAGTTATAACAATGTTATATGGTGTGTGCTGAAATGGCGGCCTTATAACATGTTACAGGGTGCAACTGCACCCATCTCTCCAACTCATGTTTGACTTTACTTTTTATTTATGAGTTTTTCTAACTTGTGTCATGGTGTCACAAGTTTAGAGCATTAAATATACATATTTGTTTCCTTAAATAAAGTTATTTTTATATAAAACAATGATAAATTTAGTAATCTTAATAAATAAGGAAACTATTAATATTAACAATGGGTATGTCTGGCGCAATGGGTTGGGGCTGGAGCTGGGGCTGAGGCTAGGGCTGGGGTTGTGGCTTATATTATAATCCGAATGCTGAAGCTTATATTTTTATAAAGTTGTTTGGCGAATTAGTTGGAGCTGTAGCTTATTAATGTAAAATCGCATAAAACAAGATAAAATTAAATTCAATTATAATTACAGCTTTTACGTGATTATACATTATATTTTGAAGGGTATTCAAGTAATTTAATTAACTATAAGCCCCCATAATCCCCTCTTTGTGGGCTTAGACTTATTGAGACTTATGAGTTATAAGCCCCTTTATAAACCCGCATGACAAACGAGACTTGTTTTATAAACTGACTTATTTTATAAACCCAAGCCCATTTAAGCCTTTAAAAGCCGTTTGCCAAACACAGCCAATATGTAAATATGATAATTGTGGTTCATTTAATGATCAAAAGTTTACCCCATAACACAAGTTAGAAAATTCATTTATTTACTATCTTTTTAATTTAGTGAAAAATGATATCTATATTTAAGTACTATGCTTAAAATTAAACCTAAAAATCTAATTAGTACATGTGTACGTGACTATTAAAAAAGTCAAACCTTTTTGTTATTTCTAATTTACCCTTTGTTAATAACTTAATCGAATTTACTTTCCTTTTATTTCTCCATCTTCCTCTTTCTCCTCTCAGCTTCCATATTATCACCATCATCCCACTTTTACAAAAAGTTCTCATTCAAATGATATATATTACGAGTAATTTTTTTGAATATTTAATTATTGCATGCCCACTGCCCGGGAGGAAATGACCCCTTTTAATATTCAAGATACACATTTCACTGAATTTTATCAAATAGAATATTGGATTTGACATGAAACATTAATTAAGATCTCATTTATGTTTTAATGATGAAAAATAAATGTTCATAACAAACAAAATCACAAATGATGGCTAAAACCGCCGAACCACAACAGTGGCTCTAGCGCGCTAGGCACGCGCCAACACGTGGCCAGCGCGACAGCTTGCTGTGTGATTTTGGCTCGATTTTGTAAAGTCGATTTTCCTCTTGCCCAACACATGTAGATCCTTCAATAAAGATATGTATATGATATTTGAGTTATTATAAACACTCAAAACGAGGTCCAGACTTAGAGTGAAGCTAAAAACAAGTCCTCTCATTTTTGATAAAACGTCAACTCAATATCTTTTCTAAAATGCCTATAGCCAAGGCCAAAACTCTTTTGTGAAACCTAATACATTCATGCTTTCAATATAACATCAAATGAAAATATTCATTTGATCATAATCCGTGTATACGTCTTCCTTAATCATGTAACGAGTTTACTCTCTTATTGGTCAGACTAAGTCAAGGCCACTTTGTGTAAACGCATTTTTTCCCTTTATGAAAAGTGCTTTATTTAAGATTCAAAACACTTAGCTTATTTGCATCAAGGTTATTAGTGATTATGCTAATTGTTGATTAATCATAGATTAAGTCATATTGAGTAGAGTATTTGAGTTTGTTTTGAAAGTTGAATTATCCTTTATATATTTCAATTCACAACAAACAATGTTTTACAAACTCCCACTTAGATATTTCTTGTCTCCCACATTATCTACACATCACATTTATTCCACATCTCATTAAACCTTCTATTAATCATTTGTTTGTCCCCAACATTTCAAACAAATAATTTATCCCACATTCCTAAACAATCACATTTAATTCAATTTCACAAAATCCATAGACATTTCAATCGACACTCCCATAAACACTCCCCCAATCATTATATTGTCTCATTCTTTCCAGACAATATACCATTCACGTTTTCCTACACATCAAACAATTCATCCTCACTTTGATAATAATCCTTTCTTCACCATTCTTCCACAACATGCTTGAATACAAATTTGAATTGTGCCAACTCACCTCTCTTAAACACATTACTAACTTTACACTCAACCCTCTCACAATCCTCAACAACGATATTCAAATTAATATTATTTATTCAAGCTTGTCTTTTCCATGCTAACATATGCTCCTATATGTCCCATATAACTCACCTTATAACTCAACTCCAAGTCACTCACTCACTCACCTAGGCAACTCAATTTGATTTCAATTTCAAATTTTCCGCCTTAAAACATCCACATTTTCTCTCAAGTTTAGCATATTCTTGGAATATTTCCTTTTTACTTAACTCATGACAACTCACACCTTACTTTAACTCAACCATGGTTAGTTTTTAACCTTGCTTCTCACACATAAAACCCTCTCACACAAAATTTGAATTTGAATTTCAAATGTTTCCTCTCTCACACATTGCCAACTTTATTGACCAGCTTTACACTCAATCTCATTCACTTTCATTTGAGTTTTGAAATTTAAATATGAGAGACAATCTATTATTCAATCCATGGGGAATACTCAAAGATAATATGTCACACCCCCAAAACGTGTCGCAACGGAATTGGTAACCTGGGGCGTGCCTTCATAATATATACAACACAAGGTACGAGAGAACGACAACTAAATGGATGTTTTAAAAAGTTGATCATTTGTTACATTAAAACAAACTGAGTTTTTTTTAATCAAGCACATTTAATAGCTTCAATAAAAAATGATAAATTGTTCGAAAGATAGATACATGATCAAGGTAATGCAAAAAAAAAGACTCCCGAGATGCAACTCCAAATGCTAACCATGCAATTAAGGACCTGAGAAAAACATGCTAAAATGTCAACATAAAGTTGGTGAGTTCATAGGTTTAAGTAAAGTATTTACGAGAACCCAAAGAGTTTATTGACTACTGTTTCACTCATAGTATCATGAAAAACGTTTAGAAATCAGTGACGTTCAATAAAAATAGTGTGGACCACAAGATTTCTGAGTGTGTGTGACTATTATAACGAATACAATATCATACAAAAGTAATACTATTGCCCTAAGCTCATGATACCGAAGCCGTAACGTGATGTGTAAATCCTAGCCTTTTAGATTCATGTCTCGAAATCTGAAGTTTTGCCAAAACACCCAAGTACTACCTTAAATGAAATGTGCCCGCTGGCCATGTACTAAGCCAGAACACAGACGGGGATGTCAACCCCAATAGATCTATTCACAGCATTCGTGCTTACACAAAGTAATTAACTGTTCATGATAGTGTGTACTGCATGGCAATAGGGAAACTTAGAAAATACATAAAAGTTTAAAGCACATGTGTCCATGATAAAAGTGACCAATGTATTTGTAAAAACTTAAAGTACTTGTATCCATAAGTAAAACGAGTGTGAAATCGATCATGTAAACGAGCATATAAACGAGTTTGAAATCAATCATGTAAATGAGTTTGTAAACGAGCGTATAAACGAGTTTGGAATCAATCATGTAAACGGGTTTGTAAACGAGCATATAAATGAGTTTGGAATCAATCATGTAAACGAGCATGTATTCTCCCCCAAAATGATTCAAAACAAGTAAAATAGGGGCTATGAGACTCACATGGTCTTGAAAAATATTAATATTAATTTAGAGATCATTAAAATAAAAGAGCATGTATTCTCCCCCAAAATAGTAAAACGAAAACAGGGCTATAGAGACACACCTTTAGCAATGAAATGATTCGGGAAATAATCGACAAGAATGAACTAGCAACGATTCTAGACGCGACCTAATAAATGTCGGGACGCCGTAGACTTATGCAGATTACATGAAATGATGCATATGCAATTTTTTTAGAAAGTTAATATCACCCACACATGTATGCGTTTTAGTTTTACAAGTCAAAACAATGTTTACGTTAAGTTCTCCATTTTATCCGCATAAATATATATTACGACTATTTATGAGTTACCAACTTTAATAAGTCCTCTAACGCTTACTTAATAACGTTTTTGAAAGTTTCTAACGTGTATAGAATATATATAAGTGTTACTACAATATTCGCTAAGGATTTTATAGCTCAAACGGACTCGAAAAAGCCCGAAAACCTCATTTTATTTTCCTAACAGCTCACTTTTTCTTAGTATTAATCGTGTAAAATTTCCAGATTTTAGTCCGACTTTAGAAAGCTACGTTTTAAGGAAAAATCATGATCTACAAGTTTTTTATAAGTTTTATCCGACTCGGACCCAAACTGGGTCAAAATACGAATTTAAAATCTGGACAGAATGTGTCCGAAAACAGTTTTAAGCTGGAAAAAATACTAGTTTTTAGCCGAACTTTAAATGACCATATCTCACTCGTTTTAAGTCTAATTTTTACGTTCTTTATATTAACGCGTTTGTATTAACGTATACTAACATATTTTTAAGGTTTTGGCTACTCAAAATAAATTTAACTATCCATTATACCCCTAACAAATTTCGGACAGAATCTATATGTTACTAAAACTACTTCAAATTTTATCCGCAATATCAACAACTCCATGTTCTTGTCCTAACCCTTCCACCAATGTTACAATCAACACAAAAACACCAAAACTAGCTTATCCCTTCCACCAATCTGTTACAAAAGCCCTAATCACCATTTAATCACTAATCTTAACCTAAAACTACAATAACAACAATATTAAGTGCAAGAACATAAATAAAATATTTCCATCATCATCTTTACTAGTTTATTTTATAAAATATGTCACAAGCATATGGGTGATATTGTTTTAAAAAAGATGATGCATAAAAGCCCAAGAAGAAACAAGATGGACGAAATAGTAAAAAGAAAGGCTTACAAATGAAAGAATATGAGACTAGAACTCTAGATCTAAGTAATGAACACTAGATCTTGTATGAAAACCCAATATAAATCAAAACCCTAACCCTAGATCTTAAAATACTTGTAAACATTTGAAATGAATACCAAGGACACACTAAACTAGTAACCCTTATCATCTTTTCTCCTTGGAAATATGTTGGGAAAGCTCAAAAGCTATGGTGTTGGTGTGATGGTTTGGTGCCGCGACAAGAGTGAGGAAGAAGAAGAGATGAGAGACCTTTTTTGTTGTGTGTGAAGTAAGAACCCTAGTTGTGTATAATGGTGTTTATATAGTATGGTTTTCTAGGGTTTCCTTAAGTTTGACTAGTCAAGACCAAGTTTGGTTGAGTCATATGTGTGTGTCGTAGGTTAGGACCAAGAGGAGGAAAGGGTGCATAATTTTTTTCTTATGAGCTAGCCACTAAAGAAGCTTAAGCATGGCTTATGTTGTGCTAGATGGTTAATTGCTAAGCTAAAATACAAGACACTAGTCAAATGTAGTTTACCAAGTAAAAATGACATATGAGAGAGTCATTCTCATCACTTACACATGCACATGCATGTGTTTTATTTTAAAAAAAATTGATCTTCTTTTCTTTTCTTTGTGCACCAAAAATATGGGGCTAGGAGGGGGGATGAAATTTTCAAATTTTGAATTTAAGGAGTACATGTGATAAGATTATGAGATTATATGCAAAGGTAGTGAATTTACGAGGTTACATGCACACATAAACGCTAAATATGCAAAAACGTACGCGTTTAACGTAAAAATCATAAACGTAAGTGTACATGACCTATGTAGCACTTTAAGATGACCGTAACACGTATATTATAAGTAGACTATAATTAGTCCAAAGTCGGGGTGCATTCGAAGACGTTTTTCAGTGTACACGGGATAACTTCCCGGATTTAGGTCAAATTGACTACGAAAATTATGTAAAGCAAAAATTAGTGCAAGTTAATAGTAAAATAATTCAAGTTTATAAATAATTATTTAATCCAAAACTGCCGGTTGTCACATAATCTCTTTGGCCATTGATTTTTTTCTTTCTCTTTGAAAATGGGCAAACACCCCTTAAGCTATCTTTTAAACACTTCACAAATATTTTTATCAAATGGCTATTTGAGTTGGTTTATCTTAGAACAATATGTATGTTAGAATGAACTTGGAAAGGTGAAAGCGTTAAGTGCAATTGGGGGGTTTAGCAAGAACGAGTATTTAAATCTCAAAGCTGGGCGCACGCTGGCTAGTGTATTCCTCACCTTTTGCCATTTATTTTTTCTCTATGTCCCTCTAAGTCTAATACACTTCTTGTGTTTTAATCTCTTATATCATCTACACTTGTGTGTTAAGTTGAGGATCTTCTTCTCTATAACCTTTCTGTTGAATCGAGTCTCTAGGTTAGGTTAGAGCTTGATTTAAAATAATCAACTATCATTCAATTTTGTGGTAAGGAAAGTCTTGTACCTTTGTGGTCAAGTCTAGATCGTGTGTTAATCGAACCGGGTTTGTGATACTTTCAAGAGGGAAGTCTTTGTGGTTAAGTCGAATCATGAGTCTTTGTAGGTGGTTTCCGAGGGCGTAATACTTTAGGGAGTAGCTCTTCTTAGTGAGCGACGATCTTAATGCATATCGGTGGAGCGAAGTTGTATACGGTTTGTAGTCAACCATACGGATTATACTAGAGTAATAGTATCGTGTCGTGGATTCGCAACTGAACGTACGAATGGTATAAACCCCTATCCTGCACCTATATATATCGTGGTCTCTCTCTCTCTCTCTCTTTTGATTTATTGATTATGTTGTTAATTAGATTGTTTACCACTCGGTCTCTTTGTGATTAGAGAGAGTGAAAAATTAACTAAAAGTTTCTATTGAAAAGAAATGAATGATGCCTTTACTGGCTTGAACTCACTGCCTTAAATAACGAAAGAAACATTTTTGACCGATGCAGGTCCTTCGGGTCTCATAAATAATGGTGGCAATTAAATACTCTCCCCGTCTCAGAATTATTGTCTCACGTAAAAAACATACAGTTTAAGAAAAAAACATAATTATTATTGTTTTCTCTCTTTTACCTTTTATATAATGACAGTTTTACCCTTAAATAATTAATTAATGTCTTCTTTAAAGTTTGTAATATTATTTTCATTTAAAGGGTAAATATGGTAAACTCTATCAAATTTCCTTATCTATTTATTGTTAGAAATTGAAGTTAAGGTGTGATGATAATCTTAGATATCATGCTTGAAACGTGTATGTTCACAATCTGAATAAAGTATTTCGACCCTATTTGTGCTTGAGTATCACGAAATCTTTAATGGGATAATTCAAGAAGAAACACTTTGTTTCTATGCACGAGAAAACAAAGCATAATATGGAGAATTGTGTGTTTTTTGTATGTTAGAGTGAGACCAAAGCTGTCTGTTAATAAACATAAACTAACGACAGTTATTAGCCGTTAAAATCGGTTAAAATTCGATTAAATCCGAAGAGACACACTTTCACCAACACACATGTTGGGTTTTGACGAGAAAATCTAGTAAGTCATCTTATACCAATTCTTAAAAATCGTTTAGGTTTTGGAGCGCTCCCCGGGGGGCGCGACCCCCTTGACCACCATATTTTTTTCGTGGTTGAAAATATATTAACCCAACGAGTGTGCACTTCACACTTCTGTAACTTTTATCCTAGCTAATATGAAATCAGATTGTCTTTAGTAAATCGCAATCGTCTAAAATAGTTGATTACATTAAAATCACTAACGTTTATAATAGTAGACAACTAAATTGAAACATAAAAAAATTTGGACTATTAATTTAGGGGAAAAGAAGTAATAACGTTGAAAATGAGGCGTCTTTGGGATTGAAAAGAGTGTATCCGGGGAGAGTGAGGGCCACGCACAAGTGATGGCTTGATTCCATTGACACGTCGGTTGTAGATAGTAACTTACGTCCCATCTAATTCTTATCCATTTGTATGTTGTGGAAGTAGCTCCATATTATTTGTTGAATCAAGCTTTCATTCGGTCTAACTTGGGTTTCTCTTTAACTCAAAATTTTGAGCTTTCCTATCTTCTTCTTGGGGCTTCATCAATCTATTCTAACATTCATGTTAATGATCATCACTTTTGCTCCTAAAAATTTTGAACGTACCTTTAACATTAAATAACAAAAAAATGTAATATTTGTAATATAAATCATAATTTTGTTATTTACTTAGGCATAAATGAGATATTCTCAGTATTAAAATATGAATACTTGTAATTTCATCAGTAGTCTCTTCGGTTAACTTGTGTTTGAGAGACAATCCTTAAAAATTTCGAAATTCATACGTGTCGCTAAATGTGATTAGCAACAGACCTATCTGGTTTGCGTCTCAAGGATAAGGTTTTAATAAATTTCAAATTTATCTTTATCGTCAAATGCGATTGCAACAACAATCCTTTTGTTATATATGTGATTATTTTTGTAACGGAAATTTACACGTATAGTCTCTTTAGTTATCTATTGATTTCAATAATGGTGTCTAAGTTAAATTTAAGGATTGTTTGTGTTACAAAATATTATATAAGTAGTCCTTGTTAGCTAACTCACTTTACAAAGAACATCCATAATTCCAAGATTTAACAAAAAAAAATATATGTCACGTAAAGATTTTGACAAGTAATTATTTATGGATTAATTGAAATTCAAGAAACCGAATACTTATTGTTGATTAAGCTTTTACCCACCGCAACGCGCATGCGATTAATTGAAATTCAAAAAACCATTGTTTTATGTTTTTTTAGCAACTTTTTTCACAACATATACCAAATATCTCACAATATATTTCACACATGCCTCAATTAAGGTTTGAACCCAAAACCTCTAGGCTGGTGGGAGAATTCACATACGTAAAAATACCCTTAACTGAGCTAAAAATTAATTAAAAAACCATTGTTGATTAATTTTTCTTCTCGTCGCAACACACGGGTAACCCTAGTTGTAAATTAGAATTTTGATTCTAGATATCATTATTGTTTTTCAGCCGGAGGCTACGCAATTTGTGTTTAACAATTATATCGAGGGAGAAATTATACAGTTGGAAGCGTAACCGCATACCCCACATTAATATATTACGCATTCACGGACAAATCCACTGCCGTTTTGACAGTGGATCTACAGTGCTACAGTAACGTGCTTCTATTTTAGGTCAGCCCGATTTTGTTTTTTTTTTTAATTATTTTGTTTTTTTTTAAATTTGTATGCACAAAGTAGGAGGGAAAAAAATATTACAAAAGTTCCGATTTATTCAGATAAAAAAATACCCGCGGAAACATCTTCGATACCTAATAACTTTAAAATAATCGATATGGTCACAAACGTACAACCCATTATATTAAAAAAAAACCCATATAGCAAAAAAAACAACACATAAGCCATATAAAAAAAATTATTACTAATATACACATTTGTCGACAAACTAGCCTAAAATTCACATAAATTGTGGCTCAAAATCTGACCTAAGTAAAAAATAAAAAAACTAGCCTAAAATTAGCCTGAAATCTGGCCCAAAGTAAAAAAAAATACAAAACGGTCCCTCAACTTTTAACTATTTACGATTTTCTTACACAAAAAGTCCCGTAAAAAATTAACAAAAAAACACGTCATCGAACCGTCCCAAAAAAAGAAAATATTCGGGAAAAAATTAACCCGTCCCAACGCAAAAAAAAAATCCCGAATCATACAAAAAAAGGAAATATCCGGAAAAAAAAATTAGCAACCCCCCCCCCCCCCCCCCCCCCCCCAAAAAATAGCCTAAAATCTGGCCCAAAGTAAACCTTTTAACTATTTACGATTTTCTTACAAAAAAAAATCCCGTAAAAAAATTAACAAAAAAACACGTCATCGAACCGTCCCAAAAAAAGAAAATATTCGGAAAAAAATTAACCCGTGCCAACGCAATTTTTTTTTTTCCCGAATCATACAAAAAAAAGAAATATCCGGAAAAAAATTAGCAAAAAAAAACCTCCCAAAAATAGCCTAAAATCGGCCCAAAGTAAAAAAAAATACAAAACGGACCCTCACCTTTTAACTATTTACGATTTTCTTACACAAAAATTCCCGTAGAAAAATTTACAAAACCGTCCCAAAAAAAGAAAATATTCGGGAAATAGTTAGCCCGTCCCAACGCAATTTTTTTTTCTCTGAATCATAAAAAAAAGAAAATATTAAAAATTAGCCCCGCTATAACGCATCGCCAAAAAAAAAACCCAGAAACATTAAAAAAAATTTATTCGGAAAAAAATTAGCTTCGCCGCAGCGCACGGGTTTTTTTTGCTTGTTTACATCATATTTGAGTGTATTATTTGTTAACCACATCAAGAAGACAATTTTTATTTTGATTCTTGCTTAAGTATGATTTGAAAGTAACAATGTCGATAAGTATCATTCAAATAAGACAAAATATTTAATGCTTGCATGCATGTAGAGAGAAAAAAACATAAGGGAACCTGTTCAGGACGCCCAGTACCTAGCTAGAGGCGTTGCTATTCCCACTCCATCAAATCAAGGTGTATAACTGTCACAACGTCAAATCAAATTTATTAACTATTTTAACCATTGTGCATTAATTGTAGATGGGTTAAAGTATATACTCCCTCCGTCCCTAAATAAATGTCCACTATTCACTTTCATAGTTATTCTTTTTCAACTTTGACCTTAAATTATTTTTATTGTGTTATATTATACTTGATGCAAAATATATGAATGAATTGTATTTTGAATGTATTTTCATTGGTATAATTATCATCAAGTATTATATAACACAAACAAAATAATTTAAGGTCAAAGTTAAAGAAGATTGACTTCGAAAGTCAATAGTGGACACTTATTTAGAGACGGAGGGAGTATAATTTTTTCTTTTTGTGTGACGTAACATTTGGATAATAGCAGCATGGTTGTGTTT
Organism: Tanacetum coccineum; assembly: GCA_026074375.1. Lineage (NCBI taxonomy): Eukaryota > Viridiplantae > Streptophyta > Magnoliopsida > Asterales > Asteraceae > Tanacetum > Tanacetum coccineum. The sequence continues at coordinate 1,075 of BQNB010092307.1, read as the reverse complement.
TCTCGTTTTTTATTTTTTTTATTATAAAATATTATGCATGCCTATATACTTTGTATCGGGTACACTTGTAAATATTGTTTTTCTTTTTGTAATGTTTTGTATTTTATTTTTTTGTGTTTGACATTATATTTTATTGTTGATAATACAAGTACTTAAAATACCTTAGTTGATAGGGGTGGTAACTCTTGACTCGACTCGTACTTGAACCGACACGAAAATTAATATTTTCGGGTTAACTCACAAACCCGTTCAACTTGGTTAACCCTATAATGTGCCAAAAAATATGATGTAAAAAAAAGATAACTTAATTTGTTAAATATTCATTTTCTTCATGTTGAAAATACTCACTTTCATTACTGACTTCATTTTTTTCGTGATGATTTTTTAAAAAAAATACTCCGACCAACTCATTTTTACTTAATTAGGTGTTTGTTTTGTAATTTATGTATGATTCATTTTAAAAGTCTATAGTATAAGTACATATTTATAGCATTGTAAAAGAAAAAAAAATGTATGATTAAAATATACTTATCATTTAAGTGCCCATCTTGTTACTTGATAAAATTGCACATTTCAAGACTAAAAGATAAAAAGTTGATATGTATAATTGAATTGTGATAAAAAAATCTTATCAATATAATTGAATTATGATAAAAGATGTTATCTAAATGTATAATTAGATTTGCCCATTACATCTACCAGCAGGGGCGGAGCCATGTACTAGGTAGGGGGGCCGTTGCCCCCGATAAACTGGCGAATTTTTTTTTTAGTGCAAAAATTGTATTTTTATGGCTTTATTTTTAGCTTGCCCCCATCCTAAATCTCAAATTGCCCCCGATAAGGTTGCTTAAATATCAAAAAGCTATTGAAAAGCTACTAAAAAATGCTAATAAATTGTTAAAAGCTGCTAAAAAACTGTTAAAAATTCCTAAAACGCTACTAAAAAGCTACAGTTTTTAAAACAGTTTTCGAAGAAAAAAATTTTGCCCCCTATATGCTAAGATCCTGGCTCCGCCACTGTCTACCGGTACAAAAGAATTTGCCCATTGCGTCTGTTTTAAACTTTTATGTGATA
>BQNB010092306.1:8861-26650 GCA_026074375.1 Tanacetum coccineum | reverse complement strand
TCAACTCACCTTGCTTCTTGGTGAAGAGTTGGCTAGTCCAAGATCAAACAGTTCTTGGTAAAGACTACTCAAATCTGTTGATAGCTGATAGTTTGCTAAAAACTATATGGTTTATCAATGCACCATGTTATGACAATGAAGCATTGGCTAGTCCAAACACAAACGGTATTTGGTAAAGACAAATCAAATCCGTTGATGGTTGACAGTTTACCAAAAACTGTATGGTAATTAACTCACCATATTCTTAGATGAAGAGTTATCTATCCCAGAGCAAACGGCTACTGGTAAAGGAACATCAAATCCGTTAATGGCTGGTAGTTTGCCAAAAACTACAAAGCCAACTTAGTTGGATTGTAGGTAACAAGATGTTGCTGAGTAGCTGAAAAGATGTTGCTGAATTGCTGAAAAGACAAGGTTGCTGCTAAAGAAGGATAGAGTGTACAAGATTAAGAAATGATGAAGAATGTTTGGATACATCCTCTGTGCATTAAAAGAAGCTTAAAGGATTGAAGAAACATGAAGTTAAAATAGTTTAACATTCATGTTTAAGGGAGGATTGTTAGGATTAATGTTTTCTTAACTTAGTACCGACAGTACAAATAGTTAGTACCGACAGTTATACTTAGTACCGACAGTACAAAGTATTAAGTACTGTTAGTTAGTTAGTACCGTTAGTAGAAAGTTAGTTAGTACCGTTGAGAAGATATTTAAAAGATATTTAAAAGATATTTATGAGATATTTTAGAAAAATATTTGTAAGCCTTTTAGGGTTATCCTTAGTATATAAAAGGATCACCTTTGGCATAGTTAGGAGGGTGTTGAAAATATATGAACAAAGAAGTTTAGCAAATCATATATCATAGTTAGCAATCTGTAATCCTCAAGAACACTTTAACAAAGTTGTTATTCAGTTGTTCATTGTTCTTCTTAGTACCTGTGTTAAGATTCCGCATTAACACATTGTATTCAAGTCATTGTTTCTACATAGTCGTTTGTATTTATACATCTTGGCTATCATCCTTTATAGGCTGCAAAGATCCATTCAGTTTATCAGGACCATCAGTGTTCTCTATAACCGTAGCTCTGATACCAATCTATAACACCCATATTTTGACATATAGCAGCGGAAACTAATCTGGGGTATTATTTCATAGTACAACAGTCATAATCATAGAAAACGACTCGAAAGAGACGTTTTTAAAAGATAAGTTATCATTCATTATTTCATCAGAGTTTTTATAAACAGAGGTCCCAAAATCTACATGAAAACATAGAGTTTGAATGATAACATTTTAGCCATCTTCAAGTCCGTGCCACTCCGTGCCATAAGATGTTCAGTTACCTGAGATAAACATGCTAAAAAGGTTAACATAATGGTTGAGTGAAATTCATAGGTTTATAATAAATAGTGTGAATACAAGTCATCATAAGAGTGGGTTACATTGTCATACATCAATAAGTGTAAATTGCAATAAGTACAATTAATAAGGAACACAGTATTAATTTCGTCCTAACGCTTCATGCACCAAACTGACTAGTGTATATATACAAAAATGGATATATGTATTAACTATTTGCCCCTGTGTAGGTAAATCCATATACCTATGGATTTTTTTAATATAATGCATTTGGGTTACCTATCCGGCTAACACAAACGTGAATCGTCAATCCCAATAGATCTATTCACAATATTCGCGTTCACTCGCAAGTGATTAATGGTCCATGATGGTAGGGGTCTTTTGGCATAAAGGGACTTAAACAACAGATGCAATAATATTTCAGGATAGCATACATTTAGAAAACACTTGTATTCATGGTTTATAGCATGTATCCCCCTCACGGGTTTATGATATAGAAGATTTAAAAGTGAGGCTATGAAATCACCTTAACAGTATAGGGAAATCTGATTGATGGCAAAAGTAAATCAAGTGAAAGTAACGGCTTCTTCACGCAACCTGGGGTGATATGCCAAGTCTTAGTGTGATAGTTTATGTTTCAAAACTTCATAAAGTTTAACGTATATCTTTGATTTATTAAATTATGAAAAAATTGTATCGCTGTTCGGGCTATCATAATCCAGAGGCCATGTAGTATCGTTTGAGGAGCCAGGGCACTTTAAATCGTTAACCCAGGAAACTCGTCAAAATGAAAACTCAAATGAAACCCTTCATATGAAATTCCCTAGTAACGTGATACGATAAGATTTTAAGTTTCTTCAAAAGTTAGTTGATGATAAATTATGTTAAATATATAACGAAATAATGCGTCGATTTATGATCAATAACAATAAATGTGTCGGGTTTTAATCAAATCAAGTTTTAAAATATTAATATATATTTTTATAATTTATAAAAGAATATTATATTTTATATTTTCAAGTTTGCAAAAATGGCAATATATACCCTTGGTTTATAAACTTTTACAAGTTTAGTCCTTTATATATAAAGTATATATAATTTAAACCTTTAACTTTGAAACTTGGCAAAATAGGTCCTTATAGTTATAACTTTAGAAAAATGACATTTTTAGCCTCTTTAGTTATAAATTTCAGAAAGTTACGATATATACCCATATGCATGGAAATATTTGCAAAACAAGTCCAAAAAGCCATGCAAGCTTATTTTAGGATTCCAAATGATATTTGCAGGTTATAGCCTATTAGTATAAGCTAAAATAAGATGTTCGAATGTAACAAAAGTTTAGAAAAAGAATCCGTTAGCTAGAAAATCAAAATGGGTCATTTTTAAGGTTTTAATCAAAAACACATGGGTTTGAGGATTCAAAGCTTCAAACAATTGTTTATATATGATATTAAGAGTATTATGAACATTCTAATATAGAATATAATCTTATGGAACAAGATCTTAGGTTTACTTAAGCTAAAATGGGTCGAAATGGGGTTTTCGGGTCCGTACGCATAGTAATGACTTCAAGGCTTTGTTTTTCTTGCTTCTTGGCTTCTATTCTGAGCTTAGGGACTTCTCTTGATCTTCTATTGCTGCTATGGAAAGGCTAGAACTCCATTTGAGTGTCTGAGATAAGTTTGAGGGATGATTTAAAAGTGTTGTATGGTTCGGCTATTTATAGGATAAAAACACCCTTGGTGCCTAAGTTTTCTTGGGGATTAAGGGTTAGGATCTATAGTATGATAACTAAGGATACCTAGTGATGAGTATGGGAGGCTATGATAGTAGCTAAGCAAGGTGGAAGGTGTTGAAGGGGTGTTTGGAGGCCACGGCTAACATAGGAGACAATGAGGTAATTTTGCAACTTAGAGACCAAGTATTTTAGCAAAAAGGTGATGGAGGTGGTTGCTAGGCTGCTTGGTGATGTCATGGTGAGGTCATGGAGGTGCTAGGGTTTAAAATGGGTCAAAATGGTAGCAAATGGGTCACGAGTTAGTTTTGGGCTCGTTTTATGGTTTAGGGTTTTAATTTTGAGTTAGGGTTAGGGCTTAGGATAGATTAAGGTTTAGGATTAGTGTTAGGATTATGGTTTAGTGTTTAGGATTAAGGTTTAAGGTTTAGGATTAGGTTTTAGGGTTTAGTTTTAAGGTTAAAGTAAAATTAGGGTTTTAGGGTTTCGTTTAGGGTTTAGGGTTTTAGATTAGGTTTTAGAATGATTGAAGGATTAGGTTTAGGGATGAAAAGTCATTCATTAAGTGCTTGTACCTTGTGCTAAAGTGATGGTAAAGTTTAAACATAATTTAAGTGCTTAAATGACCTAATTAGGTTTTTAGGCATTATTAACTTGTACATTGAGCTTAAATGAGTTGTACATTGACTTAAAGGGAAAATATGATTCAAATATTGTGCATTGTACACTTGTACACATGCTTTAAAGGCTTGTACATTCATTTTACATGTATACAATACATATAATTAGGGTTTTGATATAAATATTAACGTTTAATGCTTGTTTTGATATAACATTTTGAAAAGTACGTTAAAATGGATAATGTACTTGGTAAAATGATATTAAGATATAGACTTGACATATTAGGATGTTTACATAATATAAACATAGATATAGATGGCATTGATAGAGGTTGCGTGAGCTCGTTTACTTTAGAGATGCAAGTTATGTTGCATAATGAGATAAAGCAAAAATTTCCTTGTAGAAAGGTGGTATATATATAATAGATGGATATTACAGTGCATCTAATTTAATAGATGGATATTTGCATTGATGAAAATTGCGAGTTGTTATACTATAGACCAACTGCTATACGTAGGGACTAATAATGTATAAGTGGGATATATAGCTTTGTATTAGGCTATAAATACACCCCATGACTCTCCATGGGGGGTGTGGATGTTCATTTCATTTTAATCTAATATTACAACTTTACTCTTCCACCCTCTCTTTACTTCCTCTCACTAGAAACAACCATGACTTATTCTATATTCTTTGATCATCCAAGACCCCCCGAAAAGGAGTTTATTAAGCTTGTCAGTTTTTATATGGTTCTAGAGCCTAAAACTAAGTACTTTGAAAGACCTTTCCAACCATGTAAGATTTGCAGAAAGATCATTTTATTTGGTCACTCAAACTGGTCACACAAACTTATGTATCAAAACTGTTTTTGAAACTCAGAAAGATCTTTCATCCATATCAAATCTCAGAGTTAAATATATGTTTTATTTACAAAACCTCATATGCCTTGCATTTAGAAACCAAATAATGAACATTTTATAATCTAAATGAGATAACATGTCAAAATAGTCCCATTTCCAGTTTTGGTTAAGCAACTTGCTTTGGGTATAAATAATTCATACATGCTTGTTGAGGTCTAAAAATCATCATGGAACTAATTTTGGATATAAATTACATGTGACGCTAAAACTAGAGTCATATCCACTTTTAAGCCCATTTTATCAATGTCGTAAGTCGATGTGTCTAGAACTGACCAAAAGTTTTGTGGTGATCATTTGGGCATGTTATATACTTAGGAAAAATTGATAAAAATTTCTAGAGACACCTAAGACATTATATTAAGACATGTTAGAAGAACAAAAATCATTAACTTAGTAAAATGGGCACCCGAACGGGCTATAAATCGGGACAGATTTAGTGATATTGCATAAATAGTCAAAGATAGTACACTACATGTAAATTACATAAAAGGATTAGTAAATAGAACTTTGTCGAGTCCGAGCATATCATTGGAGTCTAAATAGAACCCTTTTTATTGTCCTAGGTCGTAGCTAGAAGGTACGAGCGAGTCGGGTTCCTTACTTTTCATTTCTTTAAGTCGTTTTTTGTCCTTATCCTCATCTAAGGTGGTATTCACGGACCCCTATTTTCACCGTTTTCATATGTTTTGGGGGTGAAATGCATGATTTTTACTTTATAATTTGATTGGTAGCGTGTTTTCTTACATGAACTATTTTAGACATGTGTTTTGTCACAAACGAGATTATTTTGCAATTGTGCTATGTTTATAAAGCATTGACTTATTATTTTATCATAAAAATTGCGCTTATAAATGTGACTTGCTTTTGACATGACTATGTGTCCCCTCCCATTCCTTCCTTTATTTTAACTAGCAGGCGCGTTTGTGTCACTTCACCCTTAGGTTATATTAACTAATTTTTCTATTCTTTTTCTATTTCCTTCTGGTGGCTCACAAACACATACACACTCCACTGTGCTTCTCTCCATCGATTAAACTTCTCCACTGGTTAACTTTTTTCCACCGTTAACCACCATTCTCCGTCGTGCTATAAATCGTCTTCTCCATTGTCTTTTCCACTGTGATTTTCAAATGTCGATTGAGTTTTCATCATCAATGAACAATACGTGTTCATCATCAACTAATAATAAATGTTCATTAACGAATAATGATACTAAGGTCTTAATATCTTGTTTTTATATATATGTCATATTCGGAATTTGAGTTAAACCACATCAAGTTTCTTTCTAGACCTGAAAATAAATTAATAAAAAATAGATACAATACGTTTTTATGAATTGCACAAAAGGTGTATGATAAAATGTCTCATTAAGATTTTATAACTATGATGCTCTAATTTTACATTGTGACGCAGCAACAGCTAATCTGTCATTTTTTCAGTTGAAAAGGCTTGTACGTGTAGTTGTATGTGTGATGCCGTTGTTCTAAAATGCTGATGCAGTATGTGTTATTTGTGGCAACTATATATCTAAAAGCTTATTTTTTAAGTGATGAGTATAAGTTGTTTGTGTAACACCCCCAAATTGGGTCGCAGCGGAATAAGGGTCCGGGGCGTGTTACTTCTCAGATCAATAACACAAGATGTATATAGAACGACCAAAAAGTCGTTTAAAAACTGATACATTGGATTTTAACAAAGTATTTGTTACATAAGCCGAAGCTTTACTTGTCCACTTGTTCAAAGTATAAAGATTTCTAGCCCATACAGTTATACAAAATGTATTGCGACAAAATCTTTAATGCATGATATCCCAATCAAAACCACCAATGTATCCCTTGTATCTCTTGCTTACTGATCCCCTGAAAAACATTGCTTTAAAACGTCAACAATAATGTTGGTGAATTCATAGGTTTGATAAATTTCATATAATTAGTAGGACTCTTGGTATAGATATTGATATTCCGCGTCAATATTTGTATTCACAATTATTGTCTCTCATAGTATCTTTGGATTTATTCAAAGGACTATCAGTCGTTCAAGGCTCATTGAGATCCTGTTTATAAGGACCTACATGTTCTAACCCGCAATATCCTATATTCGACATGGTATACGTTCGTTTGTCCAGTGATACCTAATCACCCAAACGGGGTTGTCAAACCCAATAGATCTATTAATAACATTCGCGCTCACAATCCCACAATTGATAGTTCATGATAATGGGCTCAGATATGGATTATCGCTACTTAGGCAACATGTAATCATAACATGAAACTTAACCACTTGTGTCCAATTGTAAAGCATTGCATGTTTTTCACCCCAAAAACTTTATAAAACAAGAACATGCAAAACGTGGGGATATGAACTCACCTTGAGTGAGTAATGCCAAGTATATCAGAAATAACGCGTCGCGTGAATCGATCAATTACAACCTAATTAAATTAAGGTCGTATAAGCACTAATTACATTAAGTACTCCTACCATGCAAATGTCTATATAGCTAATCACCATCTATACGTTTAAGTGAAAACATGTTTATAAAATTAAAACGTTTATAAACATACTTTTGATAAAATCGTCATAACTTTCACGTTTCTAATCCGTTTCTTGCGTTTCTTATGCCCATCTTTTCGTATTAAGATGGGTTATCGATATTTGACATTTTATAATTTTGATCCCCTGATGAACAGTAACTTTTACTGTTCACACCGGACATGAGTTTTATTTAAATCGTATTTGTTGTCGTAAAACCCGTAAACGTCGTATTTATAGCTCCGTTTTTAGTGATTCTTTCGAGCACGTTCTCGTAATTGAAAGTCCTACTTATTTATGAGGTTTACAAAAATAAATATTTCTGTCATGAACAGTAACTTTTATAAAAATAGTTTTATAAAAGTATTAATTGTCGTAAACTTGCGAAATTCATAACTCGTTCGTTATTAATTGAAAAATTACGATTCTTATCATTTTAGAATCCTAAAAACATGTGTAATCTATGAAAAATACCAAACTTGCTGTTTCATGTAATTTTTATAAATTGTTTTATAAAAATTCTTTTATAAGTTCGTTTATTTATCGTATAACTTGTTTTTAACGTAACTTTTTCGTTATTAATCCGTTTGACAAGTTTCTTACCTTTTCGGAATCGTCGTGAAATGTATTATCTTATAAAAATATATTACAAGTATACATATACACGAATTTGGACAGAATGTTTACATGACTTTGATAAGTCCATAGTTAGCCCTTGTTTCCATTATTTACCACTTTTGTATTTCACCACAAGTCTTACAATTTATATATATGTATTATATCATATATATATTAAGTCCATAGTCCATAAATGTCCTTTTTGTCCAACTTACCAAATTCTTAATAATACTAAATAAGTCATAACTTTATATAATAAATCATTTTACCATAAGTTCATATATAGTCATTTTTCTTATAACCCATAAGTGTACAAGTTTTCTTATCATGATATAACCTCATTTTAATGATCTTATAACCTCAAGATAAGTCCATAATTATCCTTAACTTGTCTTATGTATTTCTTTAACTTGAAACATATTATGAAACCATAAAAACCCTAATTAACCCATAATCATTTTTACACCAAAACAACTTAATACAATATTTTCTCATCCTTTTTAGTATGATATAAGTAATAACACCACATGTATATAAGTATACAAAATGACCATTACAAGTGAAAACTTCATTTTCATGAATAAAAACTTAAATGGTGATTCAACTAAAATAGATATAACATATGCATATCAATGAAAATTTACAAGAATATAAAGAGTTCTAGTAGACCTTAGGATGTGTGAAGATGATGATAAACAAATGCTAAACCCTTGTTTAGCCCTAGAATCCAAGCTTGCACTTAAGAAAACCCTTGTTTTCTTAATAAAAACCCTAGCTTCCTTTTCTTGATTATTACTTGTAAATGGTGATTCAATGCTTGGAAATACCTTAGAAGGATAGATGTGTATAGGTGTGTATGGGTTGTAGAAAATTTTGTATGGATTGTGTGTTGTGGTTGGTTTGTGCCGTGAGCTTAAGGAGAGAAAGAGAGGGGTTTTGTGAAAATTTTACTAAGTGTTTATGTTCTATGAGTTACCTATCATGTTTACTTGCACTTATATGCATTCAAATGGTCAATAGCTAGTAAAAACATTCAAAGGGACATAAGGAGGGTTTCAAGGGTTCAAGTGTTTATGTCTTTGGTCAAACCAACATGGAATGGCTAAGCATTTTCCGGGTATACCTAAATGTATTTAATTGTGAAACGTAAACGTTTTACGTAACCAATAAAAATAAAATATAAAAAGTTGATTATTACTTTCGTAAAAATAATATATTGCTTGTTTGACGAAAACTTTAATTCGTTTGGTGTCCGTTTACGTTAAATGTTGATTTTTAACTTACGCGATTTAACTTTAACTATTAAAATTAAAAGTAAACGCGTGCGAGAATAGAAATAAATAGAATATATATATATATATATATATATATATATATATATATATATATATATATATATATATATATATATATATATATATATAGTGAAATAATGATGTCATAAAATGACCTGAAAATACGAAATGTTACAGAACCCCTCACTCAAACCCGAGTAAGATAACATGGAATTAACTATTTTCTTAATAGCTCTATTTTTCCTTTGAGTCACACCATTTTGCTATGGTGTATAAAGAGCTGTAGTTTCATGAATGATTCCTACAGATTAAAAAAATACAGGATCATAATATTCACCACCTCTATCTGTGCGTGAGGTTTTAATTAAGTCATTTTGTTGCAATTCAACTTCTGTTTTATAAATTCTAAATTTATCAAGGGCTTCATCTTTTGCGTGTAGCAAGTAAACATAACAAAACCTAGTGGCATATCTATAAAGTTATCACATAATTTTTTATTTCCTAAAGATGGTGTTGCATGAAATAGCACAATACAATTTGTATCAAATTCAAAGTATGTCATATTCCCTTGTTATACTTTTAAATGGTTGTCTAGTGATTTTTGTTAACATACAAGTAGTACATTTTTCAGGATTTTCATCAATAAGAGGTATCAATTCATATTTAGACATTTCAAGCATTCTTTTATAGTGTTATAGTCCTAAACGAGCTGCCTTAATGAGGATATAACAAAGCAGAAGAAGATGACATATATACAGAATATGAATAATCCAGAACTTTATTCAAGTCAACAATAAAACATACCATTGTTATAATAACCAAATCCTACAAATACACCACACTTCGATAAGATATACTTATCGGATTCATAAACCTGCTTATATCCACACTTATTTAATACAGGACCAGAAATTAAATTCTTACGAAGTTTTAGAACATACAAAACATTAAACAAAGTAATAGATTTTCTCGAACTAAATTCCAGCACTACACTTCCTTTTCCATGAACAGGAGCGAAATGATCATCACCCATGTAAAGTACAGATCCATCTTTCACCGGTTCATATGTCTTAAACCAGCAACGATCTTTACAAACATGAGTTGTAACACCAGAATCAATCCACCACGCAATTGCATCAACCTGCACATAAAATGCTTCAGAAATTAGTGAAACATAATATTTAATAAATCTGTTCCAAACAAGCACTAAATTCAGACCTTGGTCTTGAGAATGATCCTTAGACCCTTTTCCCGAACCACCAACATTTGCGTTCTTTTTATTACCACTACGGCAATCCTTCTTGAAGTGACTAGTCTTACCACACTTCCAACATTCCAACTTATGTTTCTTCTTGGAACCCGAACCACTACGTGTTCTTTGAAATCACGTTTCCTTCCTTTGTTTTGTTTGTTGTTCTTATTTTTAATCCTCTTTCTGCATGTTCTCAGAAGGTTCCCAGCAAACTTCTATTTACCCTTGCCCCTTGTCACTGTCTTGCGCACTTAGAGATTAATCTATACTGCAAGTGACTACCTAGTTGGACCAAAGAAAATGTATGTACCATGTTTCAGAGTAATGTTTGTAATCTTACAGGGAAGGAGGCAACGTATCAATTTTACTTAAAAGGAAATGTAGATTCATCCATTTTCAAGCCATGTTGTGTGTATTGTCCAAGGATCCTAAGGAGTTCATTGTATTGTTCCATGACCGGTCTAGAATCGACCATCTTGTAATTGTTAAAATTACTAACAAGGAATTTCTTACTAAAAGAATCCTCTGCCATGTACTTGGATTCAAGTGAATCCCACAACTCCTTAGCCGATTCACATTTCGTATAATACATCAAAAAGAGAATCAGACATTTACCGTTTATATATCACCTCATGCATATGTAGTAATAATTCTACCATTTGCCCTTATCCTTATCGCTTCCACTGTTGCATCTTCCAACAATTCCGGCATCGGTGTAGTCAACACATAAACCACCTTCAACGTTGTCAACAAGAAATGCATCTTCTTCTGTCATCGCCTAAAGTCATGCCCCTCAAACTTATCTAGTTTCCCAAAATTCGTAGTCATCTCCTTCACCGTATTTCCAGTCATGATCACAACAAATACTTAATACGTTTGTTATTAATTTGGGGTGTGTGTGATGCTCCTGGATATCTCTGTTGTATCGTGTTGAGTTCACTTTCCGTATTAAGTATTTCGACCCTATAAGATGACTGGGTTGCACGAAATCTCAATTGGGATAATACAAAGATAATGACAATTTGTGTTCTAGGCACAAGAATCACAAATCAAGAACAATGAAGGAATTGTTTATGTTTTTCGTATTACTGTTCTGAGACCAGATCACTTCTATTTATGAAAACAGAAGTTTGAGACAGTTAAAAGTGGTTGATATCTAACAGTTAGGTAACTGTTCACCAACAGTTATGTTGGTTGGGTTTTGGCAGGAAATTAAGGTAAATCCTTAACCAGCGGGACCCCAGCAAGGGGCTTTGCCCCTTGACCCCGCAAGGGGCGTTGCCCCTTGACCCCCGCTTTTCTGTCATGGTCGAGTTCATATTAGCTCAACGAGTGTGCACTCCACACTTCCCTAACTCGCATCCGAGCCGAATATGAAATCTCATCGATCTCTTGTAAATCATCATTACCTAAATGGCCGTCGATAACACTAAAATCACCGACAGTTATGGACTTGTTATGTCTCTTATCAGGTAGCTACTTGTTAGCTTTTATCAAAAATCGTCCTTCAAAAAATTAGATAAGTTGAAGACTAAACCAATCAATTTTAATTCAATTACAGCATTTACTCCGGATTACATTGAATAAATAGGTTAAATTTGTTAATCTTGCTAAAAGAGAATAAACCATCTCTTCGGAAAGAAATTTTTTCCATCTTTAAGATTTTTGTTCTAAAGAGATATTGATGTATTCATGCACAATACTATCATACATGCGAGATCTTGTACGTGCTCACCTCACAAGTATTGTTCTTACCATACGTTACATGTTTTTGTTTCGTAACATTGTTAGTATTGCCGTAGCTGAGCTAGCGGAGGCCCTGTGCAAAACTGCTTATATGATAACTAAAACATGACGATTAAAATTATATTCGAATGATCTAGCTTTATTTTTTAACAATTTTCATCACTCTCGTTTAATCGAAGTAAAGTTTAACAAATATTTATAACGAAATTTCATACATCAACATTTTGATGTTGGAAATGAATTTTGAGGCCACAACTATATATAAAGATATATAATTTGAGGCCCCTAAACTTTAAGGGCTTGTGCGTAGCACACCTAGCCCAACCTCGTTACAATCTGATTGTTAGGCTCAGGCCGTCTTAAGGGGGTGTGCGAAAGGTGTCATCGCAAGACCACCGCTAGACGAGTGGCCACTAAATTTCATGCCCTTTTTATTTATTTATATATTTATATATATAAGATAAAAAAAAAAGGACAAATAACCGAGAGAAAGATAAAAATTCTTTTTTTGTTTTTTTGAAAAAAGATTCAAAATTATGAAATAAAATTTCACCCAAGATTCGTGCATGTTGGTGCATGAAAAAGTTGTGAAAGAAGTTTTTCTAAAAGTGGATAGTTTTGCCGAAATTTTTTTATTAAAAAACGTTTATGCATTAAATCGCTTTTTTGTGCATCAAAAATTCGTTTTTGTACCCAACTTCTTTTGACTTTTTGTACCAAACTTTATATATATATATATATATATATATATATATATATATATATATATATATAAGCAATACGAGGCTCGAGTATAATTAGTTTATGCACTATTGATACATATGTATTTTGTGTGTGCCTTTAAGGGTCTTTTTTTATGATTGCACGAGACCATCGAAATCCATAAGACGACCTAGATTATGCCATATACAACCATGTACTTTAAATTAAGCATCTTTTAACATTCATCCTTAAAAAAAGAGTTATCTCCAAACATGTACTTCAAATATGGAATATCTAGTGCAAAACTTAGAAAGATATCTAATATATGTATCGAAAAGTCCATGTAAGAATCGTCACTAGATGTATCGAAAATTAAAGCAGAAAAAAGAAGGTAGTCCAATCCATGGAATAGAGAGAGTAGGACCCTGTTCATGATGACTTATCATCCATCACCACATCATGTATGTATTGTATTGTATGCATGCATGCATAAAGCTATCTTTACCAAGATAAAAAAATGAAATGAATGGTATCATACAATATATGATCAGATCTACAGACCAAAAGAAGCCATTGTGAGACCCCACAATTTCCAGACACAGGTATCACGGATTCAATCTCTTCTCTCTCTTCTTAAGACCTTGAAATTCAAACCCTAAACTTTTTTACATGTCCAGTCTGTAATTATGTGGTAATCATTTTTATAAAGGTAACTTACTTTTTTCAAATCAACGTGAAAAAGTAACACATCCCATCAATTAATTTTCCACCTTTATCAACTCCATATTTGGAATTATTTAATTAACTGCATGAACGGATGGTGAATAAAATATGTTTTTCCCTTTTCAGAAAAACCATACTTTATAACTTTTTCGTACTTAATAATTCTTAATCAGACTACAACTTTAATTTTGACTTTGTTTCACAAAATTTGCAAGGAAAGCAAGCGCTATATTATATATTATAAATACTAATAATGGTTCTTTTGGTTAATGTTAATGTTCATTTTAATTATTTTCAAGATGTCGACAACTTCAATTTCTACCATGCTATCTATCTACCATGCTATCAATGTTCATTTTAATGTTCATCTAGTGGCTATCAAAATTATATTCTTTGACGTGTGGCCTTTTAACAAATCCGTAATGAAACCACTTTTGCTTCCAGAAGACCGAAGAACGAGCTCTATCTTCATATATAGATATTAAACATTCTTCTTCAGATAAAAGCTAAAAATACTTTATATACTTACAAAAAATTACCGATATGAATAATCAACTAAAGAAAATACCATTATGAACAAAGAAACTTGCAAGAATTCGTCCCTGTGGTTGATTTAGAGTTGCATCATCCATCCTTTAGGCCAACGACCGTTTGTTTTCTCTAAAATACTTTTGTTTTTAATACGAAATGACCAAAGCATACTCACTTTATTTTTTTAATTATTATTATTACTATTTAATTTATTATTATTATATCATTTTATTAGAAATTGAGGATACTTATAAAGTCAAATGGTTTAACAAAGATGGAAATTGGATAACACGGAAATCACTTTAATTTAGAGGTTGTTTGGATAATGGTTTAGGAGACAAACATTAAAACAAATAGATTATACAAAGTGGTTCATGATTACAACCAAATTTAAAGAAAAGTACTATGTTTTGTGGGATTGTAAAAATAGATTCCCATATTCTATACTACAAACCTAACATTCAAACCCCAACATCTTACATATATTGCTCTTAACAAACATTTTAACACAAAAAGTTTCTAACAAACAAACATTGAAACTAACATCATTTCATTGCATTTCCAACTTGACTTGACTTCATTTCCAAAACATGCAAAGCTTACATGGACTTCTTTTTTGTGCTTGAAAATCCCACATTTGGAGCTGATGTGTCGTTGTGTGGTGTATATTTTATTGATTCAAGTTTTAAATTTATATTTTGCCAACTCAACCAAAAACAACACTTTAACGGGCAGTGTACCCGATCGGTAGTAGTTTCTTGGTAAGTAGGGTTTCGATCACTGAGAGCGAGGTTAAATCTATCAATTTAATTAATATATTGGTTATCTAATCTATGTTAATTCTATTCTAATCTAAACCTATGTTAAACCTATGTCAGTCTAAATCCTAATTCTAATGAGAAAATGGGGGTTTTCAGCCTGAGAGACTGACACGGTTTGGTTGGTGACTACAATCAATTCAAGACACTGTTACCCACGCAAGCTAATAGACAAAATGTAAAAGAGCGGACGAGCCTTATATAAGAAAACAGTATTAAACCTTATTAATCCGATTAGAACGTTGGTTTGTTTATTAAGTGCAATGATTTCTTCTCTCGAGGTGGCATATCATACTTCTTTAAGACCTTAGGCGTTTACATCTTCCTAAGACCTAGACATATTAATTCTGTCACAATTAAAGTACCGCAATAAAGCATCCATATTTGCTGATTATCATCTATCTTAGGATGAATGTAAGTAATTGTGATCTTGTTAAACCCTTGTAGTATGAGACTTTACCCACTTACCGCTTAATGGCAATCTATACACTAGTAGTCCACTTGTCCAACTATCCAATGGAATCAGAACGTTATTTGTTGAATTATCTAGGTCACCTACTAGTCAACACGATCAATAAACCATCAACAATATCCAATTAACTAGTTAAGCCCGAAACGTATCCTAGACACGGACTTAGAAGGATAATACTTATGTAACTATTATTCTAGATGTATAAATTACAATATGGAGAGCTATCTCGGACTCTAGATCCGCTTGGTCCACTTTGCTAGATCCAGTTGAATGATAGGTCATATACAAAGGCGCGTAAACAAGTATAAATTGATAAACATAAATAAGCACTCAACGATAAATCAAGAAATCGATTAGTAAATACCAAACATTTAGATCTTCATAATAATGGGATAATACCCGAGGTATTTGCACTTCAAACGTCATAATAAAATACAAGGAATAATTTAGCCAATGTAAAACTAACCAAGTTAACGTATGATACCAAAAACTAATCGATTACAAAGGTATATGGGAATTACACGTTGTCTCCTATGAATTGAATTGCGTTGCTCGACCTCTTCTGCTTATTTTCTCTTCTGAAAATCGACTTTTGTGGTTTAGGTATCGAAAATATGATTTAGCACCCTTAAAACTCGTTTTTGAGTTTTCTATTTATAAGGTCTGGAAGTCGGTTGGATACAGCGTATCCATGTATTGGATACGGCGTATTGAGAATTTCTTAGAGTAGAGACCACGTTTGATATCTTCTAGAATATTATATTGATTTCATATCTTGAATACGACGTATTGAGTCCTCTGGATACAGCGTATTGATCTTCATTCTTTTTGTGGTCTTTGGTGAGTGCAGGCACGGATACGCCGTATCTTCCTTGATGGATACGGCGTATTTGTCTTCAGTTTAGTAATCTTCAAAATATCTGCATTTATGCTCCAGAATGCGTACCTTTTGCTATCTTTCACCAATTACTCCATAATTACAACAATTCTTAAATATAAATAATTAAGTAACAATTCTTTGCAATAACTATACAAAATGGGTTAATATCGTGGGATAAATAATGCTATAAAATAGACGTTATTTGATGTCATCAAATATCCTCTCACTTGAATCCTACTTGTCCTCAAGTAGCCTTTAGAAGTTTATAAAAATGTATCCCTTAAGGATAATTTCTATTAAAGCACTTATTCGATCTATTACAAGTACACAATCAAACACCTCACGAAATAGGAAGATGAAAACACTCAAATCACTCAACTAATCTATATGGTAACATGTAACTAATTCGCTCAATTGCTCGGTCGTGACGAGTATTCTATCATAAGCTTGGCACGGATGTACATCTCCATCACTAAAGCCTAGGAGTAACAAGTTTATAAAGGTAAATATGGGTTTTTTGTATGGAAAGGCATACAGTTTGATCATTCTACAATCTTTCACCAGAAGTACCACTCCAACAAGGCAGCTGAAGCACACATACACACCCGGAATGCCGGGATAGACATGTGTGTTCGATCACATCCCCATTTGAATTTAACCAACGGTTAGGATGAAGAATGATATAGGGTAGGAACCTTCTAACTTTCACCAATAGTAATAAACCAACAAGGCAGCTGAGACATGCATACATGGCCGTAACGACGGAATAGACATGCACGCTCGATCACATCCTCATTCGCGTAAAACCCATGGTTAATCATTAGGTGAGAGGGAAGCAAATTGTTGTTAAATAAAAATCAAGAAACAAATAGATTAAGACTTAAGATACAAGTTGCTAGACACTTATTTCCCGACCGTTATTATGACAAAGACACGACTATTTACAACGTCTTGATCATAGATCAAAAACAACAACCTAAGTTGGCGTTCCCGTAACGATCAACTTCCCAATCATCCCAAAACTTTACATACTTTACAAGGTAAGTGGCGATATCTTCCACTTTGTACAATACTCTACATCATTGATTTTTCTTGACGTATCAATGAATAATCGATCCTTCGTATAATTCCTTCGGTAATGCTCTTTGCGAAACGATTATCTTCAAATTTTCTTTCTCTCTCTCTTTTTCTCTCTCTCTCTCTTTTTGCCAACTATACTTCAAATCTCGATGTAGTTTCACCATCTTCATGATCATAATAATTCCGGATAATTCCTTCGGTAATTCTTCGTTCTTCGGATTCATATTTAATTGTGACGATAGTAAAATCACATGAGCTTTAACTACTAATATACTTTCCCATTTGCAATGTGCAAATTTCCAACCGCACCAAAGATAGAAAATGACACAAGACTCAGGAAATACAAACTTTACACTTTAAGCAACTAGCAACTGTAAATTAAACTTAATCTAACAGGGTAGGTTAAGGTGTAATGTTGTAACAAAACAAATAGTTGGTGTAAATTCCTAAAGGATTGGCTCTACGGGTTGTTCTAGTGGATCATCACTCTAAAGATGAGAGTGGAA
>BQNB010092305.1:0-26650 GCA_026074375.1 Tanacetum coccineum | reverse complement strand
AAAGGAAGTGAGAACCTTGCGGCGGATCATTTATCTAGACTTGAGAATCCTCATAAGGATGTGTTAAAAACAAGGACATAAATGAACATTTTCCTTTAGAAACTCTTGGAGTTATATCTAGTGGAGGTACCCCATGGTTTGCGGACTATGAAAATTACCATGCGGGGAATTTTATCATCAAAGGAATGTCAACTCAACAAAAGAAAAAGTTTTTCAAGGAGTTAAACATTATTTCTGGGACGATCCCTATCTTTTTTGTATATGTGCGGATCAAATCATTCGACGATGTGTGCATGGGCAAGAAGCTATTGATATTCTTAGAGCTTGTCATGAAGGACCCATCGGGGGCCATCATAGTGCCAATCTCACCGCTCAAAAAGTATTTGATGCCGGTTTCTTTTGGCCAACCATATATCAAGATGCCCATACAATGATCAAATCTTGTGATACGTGTCAAAGACAAGGCAAAATTTCACAACGAGATGAGATGCCTCAAAACGCTATCCAAGTTTGTGAAATCTTCGATGTATGGGGTATTGATTTCATGGGACCATTTCCGTCTTCACATGGGAATAAATACATCCTCGTAGCCGTTGATTATCTTTCAAAATGGGTTGAAGCAAAGGCGCTCCCCACAAATGATGCTAGAGTTGTAGTTAAGTTTTTGAAATCCCTTTTTGCCCGATTCGGAACACCTAGAGCTATTATAAGCGATCGTGGGACCCATTTTTGTAATGATCAGTTTGCTAAAGTAATGTCTAAGTATGGGGTCACACATCATTCTTGCTCCGCTTATCCCCTCAAACGAAATACTAGCGTATAAAGTGGTAGTGGTCCAATCGAGGTTTAAAACGTATTCTAGAAAGGACGGTTGGAGAAAACCGTGCCTCATGGTCTGACAAATTAGATGAAGCTTTGTGGGCATTTCGTACTGCTTTTAAGACACCGATTGGTTGTACGCCTTACAAGCTTGTTTATGGAAAATCTTGCCATTTACAATTGATTTTTAGATCATAAAGCATACCTATGCTTTGAAACATGCTAACTTCATCTTAATAACTGGGTGATCACCGAAGCTTCAAATAAATGAACTTATATGAGCTTCAATGATCAAAGCTTCATGAGAATTCTTTTGATTTATAAAGAGAGGATGAAAACGCTTCACGACTCAAAGATCAAAAAACCGCTTTTCATGTGGTGTTCGAGTTTTAACTCTTCACTCTCGTCTAAAGATATTCTCAGGAAAGCTTCCAAACTCGTCTGGTCAGGACCTTGCACCATCACCAAAGTTTTTCCATACGGAAACTATGAGTTATCTCAACATGATGGTCACCAAAACTTTAAAGGTGAATGGCATCGTGTGAAGCATTACTTCGGAGGGCGACTTTACCACCGAAGGTGTTCTGGATCTCCAACACTCTCCCTAAGAGATATGAACTCAGGGATTGAGTACAAGTCTATGTGTACTCGGTTACCAAAATACAAAAGCGCTTCGTGGGAGGCACTCCCAGCTTATCCATTTTTCATTTTTCTTATTGTTCTTATGGTTGTGTGGATGCTTGTACTCTTCCAGTATTTGTTTGTTTTTGTTTTGGTATGGTACTTGTGATTGTTTGCAGGATTGATCCCAAATTTTCTAAAGACTCTCGTGTTCGGTGTTTTGTCCCGGTCCACTCGAGCTTCCTAGCCTTTGCTTGCCATTAGTCTTGGGAAACATCGATATCCTAAGATTATTTTCGACTAACAATTATCTGGTAGCACACTTATTAAACGGCTTAAAGATTTTTGTAATACGTTCTTCATGTTTGAGTTATTACATTCGACCTTTTTTTGAGTTCTAGTATCGGGGTTTTTAAGTCTTCAGGCTAGGAAACATTAGGACAATGTTTATTTAGTAAGTGGGTTGTATTTCTTCGATATGTCTTCCTACTAGTTACCCGTGTTTCACGTTTACCACGTTTTCCCACCAAAAGTTTCAAAAAAAATTTTAAAAATAAAATATGTGTTTTGTACAATTTTGACTTGTTGCTGGTTAAGAATAAGAGGATTTTTTGACCCGATATCGAGCGTTGTTTGAGCTCTAGCTCTGTTCCTTACTTTAAGCGATAAGCGTTCACGGATTTTTTGCGAAAAAGACGAAAAAAAAAAAAAAGATAGAGGTTGGTTTGGGTAGGTTGCTAAAACTAGGTTTATTTGGAAATCTTAAGAGCTCATATATGTAACTTGTTGCTTTTCTCATAGCTCTTAACCGGATTAATATATGTTGCTGTTTTTTGGGAGATTAAACTTAAAATCAACAATTTTTAAGTAATATTTAGCAAAAAAAATTAGTCTTAGGTTCAAATTTATACTTGAATTTTTCAAAAAGAAGTCTTCTATATTGTATAAACAAAAAATGTATAAAAAAATGATATATTTATTAATTATATTTGAAAAATATTTATTAAAAGCTTTGGGTTGATTAAAAGTTACTACCTCTTGTCGGCTCAAACAACCGATGTGTTAGTCTTCTAAAAAAAGCCCATAGGTTTTATAAGACATAAAGATCCGAGACTGATAAAAGTTTGCATCATTCTTGACGGCTAACAAAACGATTCTTGCCACATGCCTTCTAAAAGGTTGAGGGTTACAATTGCATAAATGTCTAGATAATTAAGATTCTTTTTCTGTTATAATTCAAAGTATGTTGGCACTTTGACCTATTTCTATTTTATAAGCTTTTGAATATTCAGGGAAAACCTGGAGTTTTTTATACTATACAGGTCAGTGAGTCAACGATACTAGTCTCTGTGGGGTGTAAAAGCCTGGGTCACTTAAATTACAAGGTTGGATGTGCCGAGACGAAAGTCGCTACATGGGATGATCTCGCTTTTAAACTCATTATTCTAAGGTGGAACGTAAAAGCATAGTATGTTGCAAAACATTGGTCCATGGTTGAAATTCATAATAGCACACTTCTATTAAAGATATATAAATGTCGGAGTAAAAAGTCACAAGGTTGCAAATTATGAGTAGTGTTAGATTTTTGCTGATATTTAAGCTGCGATTTTGTTTTAAGTTGGTTTGGATAAGAGAAAAGTCAGGGACGAATGAATTTATCCTTTTTTGGGTTGGAATTCTCGGATCGAAAAATGCATCTTGTTCTACTGATCCCTAACGGTTATGGACAATAACGAAAGGTCGAAATAATTTTCAATTAAAATAAACTTTGTAAAGTTTTAAAAAATAGGAAATATGGTGTTTTCATACTTGTAATTTCTTCTAACAATCTGCCACAAAAAAAGTCTGTACTACTTCTTATTGATATTGTTTTGGGGAGGTTTTGAGGTATTTGGTTATAGAGCATGTAATATTGCGTGAGGACACGCAATCGCTTAGTTTGGGGAATTTTGATATGTGTGAAACATATATCAGTTTTTATTTCTAATAAATGTCCCATAAAAGACCAAAATTCATGCATTAAAATGCGTATATATTGCTTGTTTTGTCTTTCTGTGATTGTTGATAGGTAGGATAAAGCACAAAAATGTAAGTAATCGGTCAAACCGGACAAACAGGGCACGGGAAATGGAAGTGCACAAAGAGAGCAGGTGATTACTATCAAAGGGTTCACCAAAGTCAACTCTCAGTCAAACATGGTCAACCTTAGTCAAATCACAAAATGACAAAATTCCAAAAGTTACCAAATCAGCCCTCAAGATTAACAAAATTGCAAAAGTAGTCCCTAAACCAAAACGGGTATTAACCTTTATTTTACCTTATCCGAGCCCATCCCCAATAAAATAAAAACCCAAAAGCCCACAATCAATACACCATGGCCCATTTCCTTTTACCCGATAGTCAAAGACCCAAAACCCTCACAGTCACACTATCTAGCAAAAACGAATAAGTAAAAAAGGGGCGCCAAAATTGGTTGTTACTGTTTATCTTCTTCGTTTCACCACAAGGTCAAAATCAAGGGGCAATTAAAAATTTAGGGTGAGGCTAGGTAATTCAAGGGATAAGGTACACTATGGCAGAGTTAAACGTCATTCCTTGCAAACTTATTGTCAAAGCCAACTTAAAAGGATACGAAGCTAGGAAAAAGAAGCACACAAGGATGAGGTTTTTTTTTTCTGCATAAAGTATGCCTAAGAAAATAAGGAGGTCACATCACGGATTGCCACTGCTGGACAATCCGTCGTGATCATCATGTTGATAAACGGCCCAAAGTTGCACTTCCAATGATTGAAAAGGAATGAAAGGACCAAGATTGATGGGAGAATCTAAATTACTCTAGGACCGAGAAGCTACACAAGGACCACTATAAATACTAGATCTACCTCACTCACTCAGAATCATCTCTTTTTCCAGCATTTTTTTAGAGTTAAAAAGCTTTTGTAATTTTGAAGTTTAAATGTAATTTTCTTTTTAAGCCTTTGTTATTTCCATTTATCAAGTCTTGTAATCCGATTTAAACATTAATAAAATCATAAGTTTAGTTTTCATCACCTGTTTTTACTTATAAGCTATTACTATAATCAAATGTTATTGCTACTGTTTCATAAGCTACTTATAAGCTCTCTACAAGCTCTTTGAGTCTCTAAGCTCAAATTAAGCTATTAATAAGCTCTTAATATACTTAAATCTAAAAAAAAACTTAATATTTTGGCTTATTGGATTTTGAGCTTTTGGAAGATGAGCTAAACATGGAAGAGCTCATATGGACTTTTACTGGCTTATTCTCAATAAGCCATAGCTTGTAGAAAAAGTAGCATAGTATTAGCTTATTGGTTCTGGTATTTAGGATTTGAGCTTTTAATTTTATTTTATTAAGCTAATATAGATATGGGTATAGTTAAAGGGGTGTTTTGGTCAGCAGTGGGAGGGGTAATTAAACTTAATAGTTACTAATGCTTTGTGGTTCTTTAGGTTAATAAAATTGAATTTAGTACTCATATTTAGGGTAGTGAGTTAGAATTCTAAGTAATTGCTGAGTTTAATCAAGTTTTTTTAAGGTTTTCTAGTCTATAATTTGTATCAGTTAGGAATATTTTAAGTATAGCTAGCATTTTGAGCTTAATTGTTTTCTAGTTGTTAGTTTTGTCAAAACTGCATTTAACTAGCTGCTTTGAATCAAATAAAATCAAGTTCTAGGTCTGCATCAATAGGTTTTAAAGTTGTGGTTCTTATATTTGTCAACTGCATCAGCATTTATATTAGACAAACTGTCATTTTCAGGCTTAATTTTCAGTAAGGTAATATTTTAATAGCTTTTAGCTTTTGA
This sequence comes from Tanacetum coccineum, assembly GCA_026074375.1. NCBI lineage: Eukaryota > Viridiplantae > Streptophyta > Magnoliopsida > Asterales > Asteraceae > Tanacetum > Tanacetum coccineum. Next base: position 21,384 of record BQNB010092305.1, on the reverse strand, counting down.
TTTTTAGATTATAGATAGGTTTTAGGTCATATTTTATTAGTTTAGACTTAGTTTTTAAAATATAGCTTAATTTGTTATCTGTTTTAGCCTTTAAAAATCAGCTGTTTTCTTTTCATTTAAAAATCCAAAACTCAGCAAGAGCTGAGTAAACTGTTTGTTTTGTTAAGCTTTTTCCATAAGCTCTAGTTTTCTAAAATCTTTTCAAAAAGCGTTTTCAAGTAGCATTTTGGTTAGGCTATTGGAAGGTTCAAGTCATTTAGCTTATAGTTCTTATTAGGGTGCTTAATTTTAAGCTCAAAGTCTGTCTATAAGGGTTGTTTGGTTTAAAGAGTTCAATAAGTGCTTAGTTTAAAATTTCAGCTTATAGCTTGTTACTTTTTGCTTATTTCTTTCCTGTTAAGCTCATTAGGTTAACATTAGTAATAATAGCTTAAAGTTTCATTAGTGTAGCTCATGGTTAGCTTTTGAGTCTTTAAAAATTTGAAAAATACCAAAAATAGTAGTTTAGTGTTCCTGTTAGGTGTTCAGCTATTTTTCAGCTTATCTAGGGCTTTTCATTGTTAAGTGTTTTTATTAAGATTGCGTATTCTTAGTTTATTTACAACTTTTCTTTTATAAGTTTTTTTTTTAAAGAGTGCAAAAACCAAGCCTGGGACTCAAACCCACGACCTTGGCCACACAAGCCTATTGCGTTAACCATTGTGCTTCAATAGCTCATCCGTGAGCTATTCTTCCCATTTAATTGTTATACACGTTTTGGGCCTTAAGCCCAAATAATAAGCCGTAGCTAGTTTTAGCTTATTCAGAGCTTATTTGTTGAGCTTTTCTCCTTGCCTTATTTTTCCTTTGTTCTTTGCTTAGTTTAGCACTTTTTGTGATTTTTCCACATTTTTCCTTTTATTAGATTAATTTTTATAATTTTTCTTAGGTTAAATATTCGAAAATCTATAAAAAAATAGAAAACAATAAATTTTAAAAAAAATACAAAAAAAATAGTTTTTGTTTAGAATAAATACTTTTAGGTTTACAGCATTAAATCATTTTTAGATTTTAAATTTTATTTTTTGCTTTTAAATTTAATTTTAAAAATAGGAATTAATATAAAAAATTGTTAAAAATTGTTTTATGAGTTTTTATACATTTCTTAATTTTTCTAAAGTTAAAATCAGTTTTTTAGAATTTTTTGATATTAATTTGTTATGTTCTAGGAATTAATTCTCACTTAAATTTTTTTAATTCAGAAAAAAAATCAAAAATAAATTATTAATTTTCTTTTTCTTTAAAATTTTCTTTTATCTTAAATTTAAGTTTTTTAATGAAATTTTTACTTGCAATCTTTAGGGTTATAATTTAGTAAGTTGCGTAATTGTCGCTGTTATTTTCTTCGCCCTTAATTGCTTTCCGTTGTGTTTAAATTTATTTTATTTGACGTATTTTAATTGTAGTTTTTAATTAGTAGCTATAGATAATCAAATCAATCTTCGAACCCATTCAAATCATTGTCCAATAACAAACGGAGTTTCAATTTCACAAGTTGTTGGGGGATAACGACCCGGGAATCATACTTCCCGGTTTATATACGTATTATATTATATATATTTGTGAAGATTTTCCTTTTTACCTTTGTCCTCAAGGGTAGTTTGGTAATTTTCCATCATATATTATATTTTACTCTTACGTATATATAAGATTCTACGAATCAAATTTTTGGCGCCGTTGCCGGGGATTTGTGATTAAGATTCTCTCGTTTGAAGTTTGTTGATCGTGTTTTGAAGAACCTTTCGTTTTCGAAAGTTACGCTTTTAAGAAAATCAAAAATTAAAAAATTAAAAAAAATAAAAAGTAAAAAATATTTTTCTTTTCTTTTTAGTATAAGTAGAAGATTAAAAAAAATACAAAAATATTTGCTCTTTCAATTTAAAAAGTTACAAAGTTGGTAAAAGAACACCAACAAATAATACATTCAATTGAGGTATTATCCATAATAAGTTCCCAACTCGAATTAAAGATTTAAAAACTTACCATTTGTGTCACTTACGAGATACGGCTCACCTTAAAAAGTAAAATTTTTAAGAGCTACCGTGAAGTAAGTTTGATTAACTTTCGTTAAGTTGTCTTTCTCTTGTCCACTTAAAATTAGATTGGTGATATAAATTTAGAAAAACCAAAAATATTTTACTTATTATTTTTTCTATTTTTCCTTTAAATAGTGCATGCGCAACTAGACGTTTCCTACATATCCTAATAATTCAAACGTCACAATTCCAAGACGTCGGAGAAAAATAAGTTTCTAACATAGTCGAACCCGAGATTCGAACTATTGTTACACCAATGGCTGAACGTACCATGGAGGAGCTACTCCGTGCCCCCACGGAAGGGTATGGAGAATTTTGTTTTACAGAAATAAGTAGCGGTCATTTGTGATTAAGACGAATTTTGCTTTCAGTGGGTTCAAGCTAACCAAGTTTCACGGTGTGGAGAGTGAGAATCATCATGCTCATATCAATAGTTTCTAAAGGATTACTTCGACTTTACGATTTAGGAATGTGCCTAACGATGTGATTAAGCTTATGATGTTTTCATATTCGCTCGAGTGAGCCGCTAAAACTTGGTACGAAAAAGATTCACCAAACTCAATCTTGACTTGGGAGGATCTCGTTACCAAGTTCGTTAACCAATTTTTCCCTCCTTCAAAAACCACTCACTTAAAGAATGAAATTTCTCGATTTACACAAAAATTTGAGGAAACTTTTAGTGAAGCTTGGGACCAATTTAAGGAGTTGCTTAGAGCATGCCCCCATCACGGATTTACAGAGTTAACTCAAGTTGATACCTTTTATAATGGTTTAAACGAAAATGAACAAGACTCCTTAAATGCCGAGAGCGGCGGGTGAAATCTTTGAGTTAAAACGACTAGTGAGGGGCTTTAAACATAATTGAGAATAAATCAAAAGTTTGTTATTCACGTAATAGATCAAATGCTTCTTGGATAAATGCTACTTCTAGTAAAACGGATGAGAGAATCGATAAGCTTGCAGATCAACTTTCGACCTTAGTCGAAATTGTTTCTAAAAAAGTTGTCACTCCTCGCTATAACGGTTTTAAAGCGGGTTGAGGAAATCTTGTGTTACTTGTGGTGGTGCCCATTTCTTGGTATAATTGTGCCGGCTATCGATAACAATCAGGCTAGTATTTGTGCGACTACTACGGTACTTAAAATAATGCTTACCCTTCCCAAAAACCGTGTTTAGTTAATTCAAAATGGCACACCATAGTTTTGGCTCCGGTGCAAACAATGTCAAAATTAGGTTTTAATCAGAATCATGTTCAAGGGGGGTTATTTAATCGGGGGAATAATTTTCATGGAAATCAAGGTTTTCAAAAAATCAAAATAATCATGCTTCAAATTTTTCAAAACCATGGATTTCAAAACCAACCTTTCACAGTGCATAATAATCAAGTTCAACAGAGATTTCAAATGATTTTTTAAGTTCAAGAGGAATTAAAGATCAGATGTTGAGAAAACATGCAAAAATCAAATCAAATCGTGAAAGGAGACCTTAAGAATGTAAATTCAAAACACGGATAAAATTTCAACAAGCCGTCCATGATGAATCAACAAACCACTTTTCAAAATAAATTTGACAAATCATGATTGGTGGATTGTTTCAAAAAACAAAAAGCCTCTAACTTTTTTTCGGCGTACTCTTACCGAGTACATAATCCCAAACCCGAAGGACGGTGAGATTGATAGCAAATCATCTACTCGGAAGTGTGTTTGCTTACGAGGGACCGTCGATTCCTACTAATCCTTCTCCTTAAAATCCTTCTCCTTAAAAGGTAGTGGAACGAGAAACCGAGTAGACAACGCATAAAGAGCAAACAAATTTCCAAGGAAGTACCGCTCAAATCCCACCTTCGGTTATCCCCATTTATATTCCAGAACACGATGTTCCGACGACTTTGCCTAAAACCACTCCCATTCCGGAACCCGATATTCCAAGGAATCTACCTAATCCAAATATTTCATATCCTTCACGACGTGATAATCAAAAGTCTCATGGTAAAGCTTCGAATCAAATGGAGAAGATCTTCTAAATCTTTCAAGATTTGCGCTTCGACATTAGTTTCGTGGATGCTTTACTTTTGATTCCAAGATTTGCTCCTACGATTAAGAGTTTGCTCATGAATAAGGAAAAGTTTCTTGAGTTAGCTAAGATACCATTGAATGAGAATTGCTCGGCGATGCTTCTCAAAAAGCTTCCCGAAAAGCTTGGAGATCCCGGCAAGTTTCTTATTCCATGTAATTTTCCGGGAATGGATGTATGCCATGCCTTGGCCGATCTTGGTGCAAGCATAAATCTTATGCCTCTTTTTATTTGGAAAAAGTTTCTTTGCCTGATACTTACACCAACAGGTTGACTTTAGTGGTTAGCGGGGACGTTCAATTACTTATCCTAAAGAACTCGCCGAAGACGTTTTTGTCAAAGTTGGGAAATTTCATTTTCCTACCGACTTTGTTGTTGTCGATTTTGAAGCCGATCCTCGAGTACCTCTTATACTTGGGAGATCCTTTCTAGGATTTCCCGGTCGTGCTTTAATTGATGTTTATGGAGAAGAAATAACCCTTCGAGTTGATAACGAAGCTGTTACTTTTAATCTAGATCAAACCACGAGATACTCCTCTACAAATGACAAGGTCGTAAAACTGAAAGAATTGACATCATTGATGCAGTTGGTGAGGAGTATGCTCTGGAATTTCTAGGATTTCCTAATTCTTCAGGTAGCAATCCTCCCTATCGTTGTGCGTTTACTTCCGAATTCATTTTGGAAGAAATTAAAGCTTATCTTAAGGATGATTCGATTTCACCGGAAATTGATCATGCCGATTTTAATCCAGAGGAAGATATTTGTTTGATTGAAAAATTGTTAAATAATGACCCGTTTCAACTTCCTCCGATGGACCTTAAACAAAGTGAAGTGACCGAGGCAAAATCTTCAATTGAAGAGCCTCCGGAATTAGAATTAAAAGATTTGCCGTCTCACTTAGAATATGCTTTCTTGGAAAAAAACAACAAGTTACCAGTAATTATTGCAAAAGGTTTAAAAAATGATGAAAAAGATGGTCTTTTAAAGGTGCTCAAATCTCACAAAGGGGCCATTGCTTGGAAAATCACCGACATCAAGGGTATCGACCCTCGTTTTTGTACCCACAAAATCTTGATAGAAGATGATTATAAACCTACGGTTCAAAGTCAAAGACGGGTTAATCCAAAATAGGAATTTAATTTTTATCATTTTTAGATTTTAAATTTTATTTTTATGCTTTTAAATTTAATTTTAAAAATAGGAACTTAATATAAAAAATAGTTAAAAATTGTTTTCTGAGTTTTTATCATTTCTTAGATTTTTCTAAAGTTAAAAATCATTTTTTAGAATTTTTAGGAATTAATTTGTTATTTTCTAGGAATTTAATATATTAAATTTTTTTAATTCATAAAAAAAATCAAAAATAATAATTAATTTTCTTTTTCTTAAAATTTTCTTTTATCTTAATTTAAGTTTAGAAATTTACTTGGCACTCTTAGGGTTAAAATTTAGTATAGTTGCTTAATTGTCGCGTTATTTTCGTGCCCGTTAATTGTCTTTGTGTTTAATTACTTTTATTTGCTTATTTTAATTGTAGTTTTTAATTAGTAGCTATAGATAATCAAATCAATCTTCGAACCCATTCAAATCATTGTCCAATAACAAACGGAGTTTCAATTTCACAAGTCGTTGGGGGATAACGACCCGGGAATCATACTTCCCGGTTTATATATGTATTATATTATATATATTTGAGAAGATTTTTCTTTTTACCTTTGTCTTCAAGGTTCTCCTACAATACTATTGAATCGGTTAACCGAGTCGAAGTTATTGATGTAGCTTGTGAGGAGTATGCTCAAGAAGTACTTTGATTTTTGAACATTTCCAAGAGTGGCAATCCCACCCCAACTTTGGAACCAATCCTTTCTACTTCTCCCACCTCTCTCACTCCTTTTGAGGGAGGTGACTTCATTTTGGAAGAAATCGAAGCTTGTCTTACTAGCGAATCAATTCCACCCGGAATTGATGATGCCGACTTCGATATAAAAGAAGACCTTCTCATCCTTGAAAGATTGCTTAATTCTGACCCAACTTCCACCCTCCCTCCGGAAGAACAAAAATTTGAGGAACTGAAGACCATTGAACCTTTTAGTGATGAACTCCCCGAGCTTGAGCTCAAAGACTTACCTCCTCATCTTGAGTACACGTTTTTGGAGGGTACCGATAAATTACCCGTCATAATCGCTAAAGACTTAAAAGATGAGGACAAGACCGCTCTTTTTAAGGTTCTTAGATCACATAAGCGTGCCATAGCTTGGAAGATGTCGGATATTAAGGGAATAGATCCAAAGTTTTGTACCCATAAGATTTTGATGGAAGATAATGTTAAACCCACGGCGCAACATTAAAGACGGGTTAACCTAAAAATTCACGAGGTTATCAAGAAAGAAGTTATCAAACTTCTTAAAGCCGGATTAATTTATCCCATCTCTGATATCCCATGGGTTAGCCCCGTCCATTATGTGCCCAAGAAAGGTGGTATAACCGTAATCGAAAATGATGATAATGAATTGATACATACTCGATTAATTACGGGATGACGTGTATGCATTGACTACCGAAAGTTAAATGATGCCACCCGTAAAGATCATTTTCCATTACCGTTTATGGACCAAATGCTTGAGAGACTCGCGGGAAACGAATACTATTGTTTTCTGGATTGTTTCTTGGGTTACTTTCAAATACCAATTGACCCGAAGGACCAAGAGAAGACTACCTTCACTTGCCCTTACGGAACTTTTGCCTACCGACGCATGCCTTTTAGCTTATGTAATGCTTCGAGCACGTTCCAAAGGTGCATGATGGACATTTTCTATGACATGATCGAGGAAACAATGGAGGTCTTCATGGATGATTTCTCGGTCTTCGAGGATTCTTTCTCTTCATGCCTCTCCCATTTAGACAAAATTCTCAAAAGGTGCGAAGACACCAATCTTGTTCTAAATTGAGAGAAGTACCATTTTATGGTCAAAGAGGGCATCGTCCTCGGCCCTAAAATTTCTAAGTCCGGGATTAAGGTCGATAGAGCCAAAGTTGATGTAATAGCAAAATTACCTCATCCCACAACCGTCAAAGGAGTTAGAAGTTTTTTAGGACATGCCGGATTTTACCGTAGGTTTATTCAAGACTTCTCAAAAATCTCCCGACCAATGACCCACCTTCTAGAGAAAGAAACCCCATTTGTCTTTTCCAAGGAATGTGTAGAGGCATTTAATGCCCTTAAGAAGAAATTGACCGAAGCACCGATTTTAGTTGCCCCCGATTGGGACCTACCATTTGAGATTATGTGTGATGCTAGTGACTTTGCGGTAGGTGCGGTCTTGGGGCAACGTAAGACCAAACATTTTCAACCGATACACTATGCAAGCAAGACTATGACCGACACTCAAGCTCATTATACTACTACGGAAAAAGAGCTTTTAGCCTTAGTGTATGCTTTTAGAAATTCCGGCCATATCTTGTCTTGTCAAAAACAATAGTGTATACGGACCACTCAGCTCTTAAGTATCTTCTCGCTAAACAAGATGCTAAACCGAGATTGCTTCGTTGGATTCTCCTACTCCAAGAATTTGATGTCATTATCCGTGATAAAAAAAGGAGCGAAGAATCTAGCGGCCGACCGCTTGTCTAGATTAGAGAATCCCCACCAAAGTGAGCTCGAGAAAAAGGAAATTATAGAAACATTTCCTCTCGTGACACTTGGTATGGTGACTTTTCGTGGTGATGCTAGTACCCCATGGTTTGCCGACTTTGCAAATTACCATGCGGAGAATTTTGTTGTGAAAGGGATGTCTTCCCAACAAAAGAAGAAATTTTTCAAAGACGTTAAGCATTATTTTTGGGACGACCCCTACTTGTTTAAAGTGTGTGTGGATCAAGTGATTCGGCGGTGTGTTTTTGGCCAAGAAGCCCATGATATCCTCATGGCTTGCCATGATGGTCCTACTAGGGGACATCACGGTGCCAACTACACCGCTAAAAAGCCTTTGATTCGGGATTTTATTAGCCGACTATTTACCAAGATGCCCATGACTTGGTCACACGGTGTGACGCTTGTCAACGTCAAGGAAAAATCTTACAAAGGGATGAAATGCCACAAAATGCAATGCAAGTTTGTGAGATCTTTGACGTTTGGGGCATCAATTTTATGGGACCGTTCCCGTCTTCACGAGGGAAGAAGTATGTTGATAAAATATAATGCCTAAAAATATTAATAATATTTTTTCATATCTTTACGTTTTGATAATCACAAAATATAAAAACGTTCAACGTAAAATTAAACGTAAACAAGTATTTAGTAGTAAATCCTCATTTCAACAATTACATCACTTGAAGGTATGAATAAATAAATGCTTAATGGATTTTATGATGAAAAGAAATTTTTATTCAACCTCAAACTTTTATAAAATGTTGTAAACATGTTTATAAACTTACAAAACATTTCTACATTTAAAAGAAATGTTTTATTCAAAATAAACATTTTAAATTTCAAATTTTCAAACCTAAAACGGCTAGAAAAGGTCCAGTAAACACCTCCCCTGAATAGGACAAAAAGGGAGCGTCTGAATAAGGGGCGGCCCCCTTAATTACATGGGCGTCCCCCTTAAAATTAAGGGGGTCGGCACCCTATTTAAGGGGGCCGGCCATAGACTCCGCTCCTCCTTCTTGTCCTATAAATACTTGACTATTCCTCAACATTTTTCTTACCTTTTGCACTCATTCTTTCTGCTCAAAACAGCCAACTTATCCTCTCTAAAATCTTTTGATCATTTAATCATAAAGCTTTGTTTCCAAGTGGTCCAAGTTATATTCCTCAAGTGCAAGAGAAGAATACTTCCATCATCAAGTGAAGAAGTATTACACCTTAGTGTGCATAGCAATTGAAAATGATGCTTAAACGTAAACATAATGTTGGTGAGAGTCATAGGTTTAAGACACATATAAAATTTTCATACAATTGTTGCGATTACTAAAACAATTCATAACAATCATACACTGGGTAGACGTACCCATCCGATCCCATATCATAACACTGAGTAGGCGTACTCATCCAATCCCATATCACAACACTGAATAGGCGTACTCATCCGATCCCAAATATGTCACTTACACGCATAAAAGTCTACCAGCTGGAACTTTATTAGCTTAGGCGCATGGACCAACACAATCATGAGTCTATTTCAACCCTTCAGTTGGATTTGATTAAGTAGTAAACACCACTCTCCAACCGAACTCACATACCTCAAAATGCCTCCAATTGATCACAAAGCCATGGAGCGTACCACATAACATATAAACACATAATCACAGCAACTAAAAACATTTAACTCATAGCATCATTTTCACCCTAAGAAAACATAAGAAAAAGGGGCTATGAAACTCACCTTATTGCTTTGCAGCTTCCACAAACACTAGCACAAATCTAAACAACAAAACAACACGTGTTACACGCTACTAAGCCAAAAAGTACGCACATGTAACAACATTGATGGATGTCTAAGGCGTTTTCTTACCCCACATTTGGCCACCCAAACACCGACACCATGCCCGTCATTAACCAATTCGTTTACATACTTTTTCAAAGTTCTACAATTAACCCAAAAATGTAGAATTTTAGTGTCACTTTACCATTTTCTAAACCACACCTAATAACCTTTATAAATTTTACCAAAAATCACAGGTTTAATATCATGTGTTTACTATCCCCATGATTTTTCCACTAATTTATTTCCACTCTTAAGTGCCCAAAATAAAATCAAACTTTTAACTACTCAGTTTCAGATCTGGTCGCACACTAAAAAGTTTGGACCTAAAAACCATACTTAGACTCTAAATCAGAAGCTCTCCTTTGGGGGATTTTTAATAGACACATAGAACTAAATTCCTGTAGGTTGGCAAATCCTAATTAAAATTTTAAGTGGGGGGTTTTACACCTCGTAATCTGACCTAAATCTAACCCGAATTTACTACTTTGACAACTTTCCTCGTAACCAACATTTGAACGATCATCCCTCTCCATTGACCTTAAAAACTATCGAGGCCTGGATGTTTCTGGAAACTAACTCTCCTGAGATCCATCATAGACCCTATAATTCACATTCAATTAACCTTCTAACCTCTAGATATACACGAAACAACACAACCCTAAATTCAGCACATGACCTAAATCAAGTTTTAACCAATCAAAACCTAAACTGAACACACCATACATACTTAAAATTCTGCCCTAATCATTATTTAACTATTTAAATTATATAAATTTATAGATTTTTATAAAACCCCAAATTATCCTTCTTAATAATTGTTACATGAATTAATATTAAAACTAAGACAAAAAGAAGATATTTGTAAACCGTTAAAAACCCTTTATTTCTAGAACACAAAAATGCCTAACTTGAAAAAATAATTTTCCTTCTCTTCTTGCTGTTGAATATTCAGCCGATCAATTGGTATACGGGAGTTGAAAAGTGATTTAGGGATAATAAGGTTTAGTATTTATAGGATTAGAGTCCAACTTATAATCAATTTTGTTTCCTTTTTTCCTCCCTAATCCCTTAACCGGCCGAACCCTTATCTTTTCTTTTTTTTATTTTTTTATTTAATTATTAATTACTTAATTACTTGCATTACCTTAAGTTTTTATAAAACCTAAGCTTATTTGAGTATACCTTTTTGCGTAAACGCAATTTACTAGACTTTTAAAATAAATAACTTTTCATTTTTATTTTAACCTAACTTTCCAAAAATAGAAATTCACATTTCATTCTTATTATAACCATTAACACTTATTCATACCTAACATTACTAACACATAAATACGTATACGTAATAATACTTACATGATGAATCACTAAAACGCTTAAATCACAAAATCATTTCCTTGTCACCAAAAGTGAACAAAATGAACTCCACAAAATCCAACACAAATCCAATCCCAGTGAGACGATCACGCTCAATAGATTGATTATCAAATCTCACATATCCCACATAAACACATATAATTACGTATAAACACAAATAACACATAACCAATACATTGCAACCGATACACAAGTCAACACTAATAGTTTGACTAACCTGCTCAAGTCATGGTTGTCACATTCCATTCCACCAGGAATTGATGATTACAACTTTGACCCGGAGAGAGACATTCTTCTACTCGAGAAGTTATTAAATGATGATCCATCATCTCCTCTCCCTCCGAAAGAACTTAATTTTAAGGAACTTAAAGTAATAAAATCTAATGTTTCTATGGATTTTGAGGACGATTATTATGACTCAGAGGGAGACATAATCTATCTTGAGAGTTTGCTTATTAAGGACACTATTCCTAATCTCCATCCCGAGGTGGTTTTAGATCGTGACCCAAGAAGCTTAGAAGATGAACCTGATAAAGATGATTTGAAGAATATTGTCAAAGTTTTCGACCTCGGGATTTGGGAGATAATTTTTTCTCCAACATATGTGAAATTACCCTTTGAGGATCGCCATTATCTTTCCCTCACATATTTTATCCGGATTTTTCTTCCTTATTTCACCTATCCGGTAGAATCTTCTTTTCTTCTCTCCTCCGAGAGTGAGGATACTATTTTTGACCCCGGCATCTTTGCTTTTCATTTCTTCTCTAGAACCGGTGGCATCTCATCGAAGTGGAACTTTCATGTGCTTCAATGTTTATCCAAACATATTGAATGAAAGTCCGATGGAGATTTGCTCTTCCACATGTTTTGTCCCTAATATCACGATGATATGGGGTGAGCCAAGTTAGAGACTCGCATAAAAACAAGCGCTTCTCGGGAGGCAACCCGTGTTTCTATCTTCTTTTTTCTATTTTCTAATAAGCGTGACGAGAGGAGGCTTGCCTTTTCCTTTCTCGTGTTTTGTGGCTTGTGTTTTATGTCTAGGATTTCTCGGATTTTAAGTCTTCTCAGTTGCATCGTGGTTTTTCCATCGTTCAACTCGAGCTCTATTCCTTTGCATGCTTATATATGGGAATCCGATATCCTAGATCTTATTGATCCATGTTTATCTATTAGCATAATTAATAAATGGCTTTAGATTTACGTAGAGACCCTTTTAAACATTGAGGACAATGTTTAGTTATAGTATGGGGCGATATTTCAATTCCATCTTACTTGCATTTGCCTTGTCTTCATGTAACCCCGTTTTACCACCAAAAATATGTGATTTTATGATAATTTTTTTTTCAAAAATAGAAGAAGTGTTTTGACACGTAGTTTTGTCCTTTTGAGAATAAATTTTGACTTGATCGAGCATGTTGCGCTCTAGCTTGCCCCTTAACCTATATAAATAAAAGCTTTTGCTAGTCTTTTATACAAGAAGCTTTAAAACGAGAATTCTTGCTTTAAAAAGACAAGAGTTTGCAAGTTTCCATAATAGACTTTAAATATGCAAAGATTGATTTTATTAGACTAAGCATTCGCATATCTTTTTATTAAAGATTTTAAATTTGCGAAGAACGAGAAATGATAGAGTTGAATATAAGTTGGATGTTAAGCAATGATTAGTTGGTTATCTTAAGAGCTCATAAGTGTAATTTGTGGCTTTTCCTCCCTGAAGTTTCTAACCGGACTAATAATACGTGCTCTTTTCGGAAATTATCACCCTTAAAAGTCCTTTTAAAATCAACATTTTTAGACTTTTTAGTCTTAGTTCAAATTTATACTTAAATTTTCTAAAAAGAAATTTTCTCTATATATCGTGGTAATATAAAGTGTTAAAAAAATACATATGATAAGTAATAATAATAATAATACCTTGTCAGATTACTGGATCATGGTCGACTCGCATACCGATGTGACAGTCTTCATATAAGGCAAGGTCCAAAGCCGAAATAAGACAACTGGATCAAGGTCAGCTTGCATACCGATGTGACAGTTCGTTTAAAGGGTGGAGGTTATAAGTATAATTATATTAATGTTAAGTGTAATGTATATGTTTGAATAAATATAGGGAAAATCTCTTTTTCTAAAATTTAAATATGCTTTTAAACTAAGTCTATTTCGTTTTAAGTTGTGGTCTTTCTAAATGAAGTGTTTATTTAATGGGAAGCCTAAAAGTTTTTGGAAACGAATGTTTTTGTGAGTTCCGATACTATTCTCAGTGGGGTGTCAAAAGCCTGGTCACCTAATCCGGTCTCGGCTGGGAAGTGCCGAGAAGAAAGTCGCTACATGGAATGATCTCGCCTTCAAAATCATAATTCTTAGGTGAAACGTTACATTTAGAGGGATTACAACTTTCTTAAAATGTTGATTGGATGGTTGAAATTCGAATTGAGCACATACACATTTATAAATATTGATCCATCGAGAGTGATAGTTAGTCTATAGTCTTACACAAATGTAAATATGATAGTGTATTAGCATCTAGACCGTGCATTTAACAATGATTTCATTTTTAAGCTTGGTTTGGGGCAGGTGAAAAACCAAGGACGATGAATTTATCCTCTTGGACACTATTTATAAGTGCTTCTTGTTCCGTGATCCTAAAAGTTATCATCAAATAATGAAAGTCGAGCATGTAGTCACTTACGAAAAATAAAATTTATATAAAAAGAAATGGTAAAACGGGGCGCTTCCAAACTAGTGATTTCTTAATCCCCTTAGATGAGCACTTTGCTACTTTTCGAGGTGATTAGTTTAGGGGGATTGGATTTTTTTGTTTTAAGCGTGTATTTATATCATTGCGTGAGGACACGGCAATAGCGTAGTATTGGGGATTTTGATATGTGCTTAAACACATATCATTTATTTCTTAATATTAAGCTAAAAAGACCAATAATGAACGAAAACGACATAAAAATACATTGTATTTGTTAGTATTGTGAATTATGTCTTGCAGGTGACGGATATTCAAAAATGGGACAAAAATGAGGCCAAATTAGACAAAACCGAGCACGGGATCAAAAGAGCATGAGAAAACAAAGCCGAAGGTATATTCACTAATGGCCAACCCGTTTCATGGGCAGGGTCAGCCCATTAACTATTAATCCTTAAGCCTAATTAATTAACCCTTTATAAAATAATTTCAAGTCTAAGCCCACTTCATGTTTTATCCATTTCAAGCCCAAGTGATAATAAAAAGCCCAAGATAAAAACCGAGTAAAAGTCAAGTTGTTATTAACAAAGGGTCAAAGTTACTGTACATGTATCTTTTTCCCTCCCTTTACCCTGCAACGTAAATAACCAGGGTAAATCCCTCTCCACCAATCCACTCATTCCCATCCCTTCTAGTAGCTTGATAAGCCTGACACGTCTGATTAATTAAACCACGTTGGCAATCCTGAGCTCTCCTATTGGTGGATTAGACGTGTACATGATCCAAGGGTGCTAAAGATGGATTGGAAGATCAAGGGCTAAGGATTGAAGTTGGGACGCTCCTCCTTACGCCTATAACCTTCTCTCATACACTATAAATAGAGGGGCGATTTCACACAGAAAAGCAATCTAGTGTAGTGTAGTGTAGTGTAGGAGTAGTGTAGTATAACTTATATTTAGCTTATTGTCTTTTTATCTTTGTATTTTCCTTTTTAAAGCTTATACTCTTTTTATCATTAATAAAATCATAGTTTACTTTTATATTATTTTGAATTCTGTCTTAATTTTTATGCAAACTCCTTTAAAATGTGTTTAGATTTAAGCTAATAAGCTCAATAAGCTTCACAATTACTCTAAGCCTAGCTCTCATCAAGTAAGCATACTAAACTTAATTATAAAATTTCACGTAAAATTATCCTCAAAAATCATATTAAGGCTAAATCCTTCCCATGGCTAGAAAGGGGTATTTATACAAGTGTTTTGGTGCCCCTAAATAGGCCATGGAGTGGGCTAACAAGTGGGTAAAGACCCGGCCCAACACCATAAGTCGTACGGTAACTAAAAGATTAAAACTAAGACTACGAGCTAACCTATGCTAGATATAACATGGGGTGACCTAGTCTTCTACATGGATTTTTACAATCCTAACAAAATATATGTTTGCGGATTTATAAAATAATTTTTATAAAAACTTGTTATAAAAAAATATACAAACATGAGGTTTAGTATTTTTAACATATTGTGCACATTTTTAGGATTCCAAAATGATAAGAATCGTAATTTTACAATTAATAACGAAGAAGTTATGAATTTCGCGAGTTTATATACTTAAAATGTATAAAAATACTTTTATAAAACTATTTTTATAAAAGTTACTGTTCATCTCAGGAATATTTATTTTTGTAAACCTCATAAATAAATATATATTTCAATTACGAGAACATGCTCGAAAGAATCACTAAAAACGGAGCTAAAACGAATAAAATACGGCGTTTACGATAATTAAAGTTTATAAAAGTAATTTTATAAACTATGAACAGTAAAAATTACTATTCATCAGCAGACCCAAAATTATAAAATTTGATAATTTTGATACTCCTATCAATTACAAAGATGTGCTCGAAAGAATCGCTAAAATCGGGTTTAAAACGAATAAGTTATTACATTTACGGGTTTTTACGATTACTAAATTTATATAAATAAATTTATAACTTATGTGAACAGTAAAAGTATTGTTCATCAGTGGACTCAAAACCTAAAAATGTCATATTTTGATACATCGTCTTAATACGAAAGCGTGGACATAAGGAACATACTAAACGGACTTGAAACGTGCATTTTACGCTGTTTTTACTAAGGGTTTATTTATAAACGTTTTAACTTTATAAATACGTTTTTACAAACGCGATTAGATGGTGATGTAGCTATATAGAATTATATATGGTAGTAGTTATTTGAAATGTGTGGTGCTTATACGACCTATGTTTGATTAGGTTGCTTTCGGTTGTTACCGTGACGCATTGTCTGTGGATTTTTTGATATACAGAACTCAAGGTGAGTTCATAGCCCCATGTTTTAAATGATTTTGATTTATAAGTTTTTGGGGGTGATAAACATGCTATGTTTTATACTTTGGACACAAGTGGTAAATTTTATATTATGATTACGTGTTGCCTAAGTAGCGATAACCCAAGTTGAGCCCATTATCATGAACTGGTTAATTACCTGGAGAGTAAGCGCGAATGTTATAAATAGATCTATTTGGGATTGACATCCCCGTTCGGGTGAGTCATGCTCACTGTGCCGGTATGCCGGATAACGAACGTTTACCATGTCAGACTAGGGATGTTGCGGGTTAGAACATCCATACGGGCTTTGTGGGCAATTTTACATTGCAATATATTGTCGAGCTTCAGTGTCATGAGCTTAGGGCGAACGTAATTGCATTTATGTGATGTCTGCATCTGTTGCATTATCATACAAATGGGTGATCTTGTGGTCCTGCATTATACGATTTATTAAACCTATGAATTCACCAACATTATTGTTGACGTTTTAAAGCAATGTTTTTCAGGAGGTCAATAGGCACGAGGTGCTGGGATACATTGGTGATTATATGTTTTGGGATATCATGCTAAAGATTTGGTTGCATATGTTTTTGGGAAAATGTGTTATGAACTAGTATCTTTGTACTATTAATGTCGAACAAGTTAAGCTTCGGGCTTTTTGTAACAGATATTTGCTAAAATCCAATGTATCCGTTTTTACGACTTTTAATGGTCGTTCTATATATATCTTGTGTTGTTGATCTATGAAGTAACACGCCTCCTGACTCATATTCCGCTGCGAGCCATTTTGGGGGTGTTACAACAATGAGCTTGGATTCTCAAGGAAATAGGAAATAGAGATTCGAAAGACTCAATGCATTATCAATGGTGAAAAGTTTGTTACAAAAGGTTATGAATTTGTTACAACTGAATTATACACAGAGAATTAGAGAGAGGAAGTATTTTTACACAATTTTGGACAAGTAAGAAATGAGGAGAACAACTACTATTTAAAAGAGCATTCTGGCGGGAAAAACGGTTATGAACTAAGATGAGGAGATAGTCATATGCACCTTACGTGAGAGATAAATCTCACACGTGCCCCTCACATGCCTGCATCTAGCTCATAACAATCCACCCTCCTTAAATGAATCTTGTCCTTAAGAATCAAAGAGTGGAAACTTCTTGTAAATGTCTGCCAGCAACTCCCAAGTAGCATCTTGTGTTATTCCATTCCTCGACTGTATCAATCCATACATAGCCACAACATTATTCTTCTTAACAAGCTTCCTCTCCAAAATCTTAAGAGGTGTTACTTCCAGCAAACCCTCATTTTTAACCTGAGGAAACATTGCTGGCATTTGTCCCTGATGACTTCCATGGACCCTTTTCAACTGAGACACATGGAAGACATCATGTATCTGAGATCCAACTGGCAATTTAAGCTTGTATGCAACTGTCCCTACCTTAGCTAACACCTCAAAAGGACTGGTATGTGCTTAATTACACATACCTTTTGCCTATAAAAACGTGCCTAAAATGACCAAAATATACCAAAAATACATTGTATTTATGTGTTTTGTGATTTATGATTGTGCAGGTAATGGATATTCACTAAAGGACAAAAATCAAGTCAAAACGGACAAAACCAAGCACGAGAATAGACAAGTGTGAAAAAGTCAAAGTCAACCCAAAAAGTCAACAAGTCAAAGCCGAAGCCGAAACCGAAGAAATACTTAATGGGCCAACCCGCACCCATCTAATGGGCCGGGGCAGCCCAGTAAGCATTTATATCAAGACTTACATAAACTTTTAAGTTTATAAAACCCTAAGTCCATTAAACCTTATAACAAGCCCAAACACATAACCAAGCCCAATACCAAATCTGGTGACACCATTAGTCCCCAAGGACTGTGGTTGTAATAGAAGAATACAACTTCAGGGACTGAAGTTGTTAAATCCACAAACATGTACACCACAAAGGACGATCCGTGTAACACCACCATACAAGAAGAGGGGCCAATCTTGCCAAACCTATAAACTTTCACCCCTGTATCACCAAAACAGATACAAACACTCCCAACTCCTCTTCCCGCCAAAGTCTACTGTACATCTTCTACCCCACACCCCAAAACCTGCTACCCTGCTCCCCAAAACAAAAATGTCACTTTCCCTTAACCCCACTTCACCAATACCAAAAATCCACCTTGGCAATCCTAAGCTTTCCCATTCGTCCAAGGGATGAAGACAAGAAATCAAGGGCTAAGATGATAGGACTTGGTGAGCACTCAAAATGAAGGGCTATGATGACTTAGAGACAACTCTCACACAACAGGCACACCTCACGAATGTCTCACAGAAGAAACACACTTCAAAGACCCAAGACTTTGAATTTTCTTATATAAATAGGACCCTTTGTAAGCCGTTGAGGCAAGTAGTTTTAATCTAGTTAATTTTACAGCTTATTGTAGTCTACTTTTTAGCTTATTGTCATTTCCTTTTCAAAGCCTTGTAATGTTTTTAGAGTTTAATGAAATTTAAGTTTTTAAGTTAAGATCCTGTTTTTCTCTTTTATGCACTTCCTGTTTTGAAAATGTTCTCATAAGCTCTTGTTTAAGCTCTTGTTTAACATGTTTTCATAAAGTAATAAAAAAATGTTAGGCCATTAAGAAATTACATAAAAAAGTTTCCCAAAAAAATACCACAGCTTACTTTGTTGGATGATAAGCCAAAAACGGATGGGCTTATGGACTTACCAGCTTATCATAAGATAAGCTGGAGCTTTTGTAGATAAGCTCCTTAAGAGCATTTCTATCCTTGTTTTGTGCAAAGGATTAAGTAAGCCTTCATTTTCATTTTTAGCATTTTACTGTAGCATTGCTTATACTTCTTATATCTTCTTATTATTTGCTTATTCTTGCTTATTAATGACATTTAGTGCTTATCTTAATTACTTTATAGTCTTTGTTTCATTTGTTCAAGTATTTCATAATCTGCCATATTTTAGCTTAAAATACTGCTTATTTCATTAGCTTATCTAAAGTGCTTATTGTTTGTTTAAATTTGCTTATTAATCTTAGTTAAACTTAGTTCATCATCTGTTTTCAAAAATCAAAGGTTTAAACTGTGTTTTATAATCTCAAAATGGATTTTCACTTTCTTAAAGGGTGTTTGGCACTAGCAGTATTAACAAGAGTTAATACTGCTTGGTGACTTTTGACCCTTAAGTCAATTTTAGAAAGCTTAAATTAATCTTATAAGCCAGTTTAGGAAAGTCTTCAAAGTGTAAAATTCATTCCTAAGGCGTTTAGCAATCATGGTTTAAATCTGTAGGTTTTAAGCTTTATAGTTTAGCTTAATTGTTTAGATTTTGATTAAGGGCATTTAGGAGTTGTTAGCATGCTTCTTTTTGATTCATAATGCAGTAGAATAGCTTTAGGTTAGGTGTGCATGTGTCTTGCGATTTTAAGCTTAAAACTGTCAAAGCATTTGCATGAATTTTTAAAGCTTAATCAGTCATTTTAATCTTAAATTTAGATAAGTAAAAGTAGGTTTTAGCTTCTGAAAATTGGTGCACAAGTAAATTTTAAGGTAAAGTTGATCCGTTTTAGCTTACTTTGTAGTTTAGGGCTTATTAGATAAGCTAAACTTAGGCCTGCACTTTTGTCCTTAAAAACTAAAAAAACTAAAAAGAGTAAAACTTAGTGTAAATTGCCTTTTTCATCAAGCTTTTTAATGGCTCAAATGAATTTCAAAATGCTTTTTCTTTGTGGATTAGTGTAGCTTATTGCATAAGCATTTTAGTGGTATAAGCCACTAAGCCATAAGGATCCATTTTCTAGCTTAAAAATAAGCTAGAAAGTGGCCCCTTAGGCTGTTTGGTCACCAGTTTTGGCCAAATAGCTTAATTGCTTATTTGAGCTTATTGGCTATTTGGATTTGTTTTATTTAGGTTTAGTTTTGCTTATTAGGTTAATTTTAAGCCCTTGTAGCTTATTTGACTTAGGATTAGAGCTTATTTAAGCTCATGAGCATTTGTGGTTTAGAATCTAAGTTTAAAAGCCTCTTAGGAAATTCTGTCCTTTAAGCTTAGTTTAGCTTATTTTTCTTTGCTTAATTTTGTTCATAAGTGCTTATTAGGTATAGCTTATTGTTTGTTGTTAGCTTATTTGCTTTTCCTTAGCTTATTTAGCCTTAAAAAGCCCAACAGTTTAGGTCTTAAGCCTTTTTAGTTCTTTTAGGTATTCTGTCACCTTTTTAGCTTATTTCTGTGCTTATTTGTGCTTTTTAGAAAAGTTGCTTTTACAAAAAGTCCTTATTTTTAGCTTATCTAAAAAGTTGTTTAAAAAATTTTGCAAAATAAAAATACTTGGGAAATTGGGAAGTCATGGGTGAGCAAGGCTCGAACCCGTGACCTCCACAACCTCAACCAAGTATTTTAACACACCACACACCACCAAACGTGCCCTTGGGTCTTTTCCGTTTTAACTTGCACAATTTAAATATTTAACCCTTTTTAGTCCATTTAAGCTATAAGCCCTTTTCAGCTTAATAACAGCTTATTCCTATAAGTTGTTCACCCCGTCTTATTTTTCTTAGGTTTAGCATAGTGCAAAGTATTTTTCACAAATTTTTTAGAATTTTCCAAATTAGTTTAGTATTTTTTATTAATTTTTTAGATTAAATCCGTTTTTAATTCATAATAAAAAATATAAAAGTCAAAAAAATATAATTCTTTTTTTTAGAATTATCTTTTATCATTTAGGATTTGTTAAAAATTAATTTTGCATTTGTAGGGTTAAAATTTTAAAGATTGGTTTTTTAAAGAACGAGTTTTGAATCCCATTATCATTTTTAGTGTTTTAGCTTTAATTGCTTATCGTTTTTAGTGTGCCTGTACTTGTTTTAGCATTTTTAGTTATAGAAATAAAAAACCTAATCAAATTTGTGATTATTTAAGCATTATTCCACAAACGTTACCTTGATTTTTCATTCATACCTCGTCGGGACACGACCCGGGAAGGTTTTTAGGATTTTGCTTTGGTCAAAAGTAATTATCACTTCTAAAAGCCTTACAGAATTCTTATTATTGATACTTTGTTAATTCTTATATTATATATATTTATATTTATTTTTATATATATAGTAAGGAGTTATTTTAAGATAATCAATTTTTGGCGCCGCTGCCGGGGAGGTTGTGATACGATTATTGTGTACATTTGAAGACTAGTGTTTGAAGAACCTTCTCCGTGAAGTTTATTGCTTATTTTGTGAATATATAAAATACAAAAAAATACAAAAATATTTTATTGATTTTCTTTTTCATTATATAAAAGCACAAAAATCATTAT
>BQNB010092304.1:0-26651 GCA_026074375.1 Tanacetum coccineum | reverse complement strand
TAACATATATCATACACGAATCAAACTAGAAAGGAGAAAAGAGAGTGAGTTGTTTTTGTAGAGAGAGAAAGAAGAGAGAGAGAGAGATGAGAGAAAATAGAAATGGAATTATATTTGAAAATGAACAACTTACTCTTTTCTAAATAGAAAAGAGTTTATATACCTCGTCGCGTTAAATGACGCGCGGGATATTTAACTAGGACCCGGGCTCGGGTTTTGCTTGGGATTAAACCCGAAACATATACAATATTAGATTCACTATCGAGCCCGATTCCCGATAATATCCTATTACAACGTTAACTAATTAGAGACCGAAGCTCCATCGTAGAGTGACCGAACTTCCTTGTTCGACTCAATAAATTGAGGCTAACATTATGAATACTGAATTCCTATTATTTTCATGTGACAACTTATATGGAACCTGGATTTATGTAAAGTGAAGGTTATGTCGAATGTAATGCACTGTATCTTAGCAATAAACAAACAATGGATATAACAGCAAATGAAGAAGCATGTTTTAGCACACAAAGTTTTATTACCTTTGCATCATTGTATTTTTTGCTTTGTTGGGTGTTTTTATAGAGTGGACTATGTTAGGGGGTCAACCTTAATTTTATTATTTTTGCATAACTCAATGTATTTTTTTTGCTCTGCTGGGTGTTTTTGTATGCTAGGTTATGTTCAGGGTCAACCTTATTTTACTTTTACTTGTTTGTTTATAATACTGATCGATATTGAAAAGCCGAAGAGGAGAGGAAGCAAACAAACAACGTTTACTTGAACGTGGTAAATATCCATAAAGAACTTTCTTCCATGTTGCACTTTAATTTATTTAGATATCAATCATATGATGACTTATTTTACAGTAACGAGGAGAATTTTGAAGCTTTGGATAACGAAGATGAATATTTAGGAATGTCTTATGAGAAATATACAAAATTTCACTTTTAGAATTATAAGAAGTCTTTTTTTTATCAACTATAAGGATAATCTTATTTATTGTAGATTCCTTATTTTTAATCAATCAATGTTAATTTAGTAGTATATTTAGAATTTTTGTAGTGACATTTTCACCCTTTTATTTTGTTGTTGTTAATATTCAATCTTTTAACGTTATTTATATCTTACATTATACTACTAAATTTTTTGTCTTCAGAAATAATCTTATAGTTAGCCGTCCATGGTACGGGCCTTGAAGCTAGTTTATCAATAAGTAATGTTTTGTTTCATTAAACTGTTGGAGTACCCCAAATTTGGTTATAACAAAGTTAAATGAAGAAGATAGCAATAGGTTACCATTATTATATAATTATAATAAGACAACAAAAAAATACTTGTACTAGTTACTGATTGTATGGGTTATAGAGTAGAGCCGAAACGGCTAAGACGACTAACATGGTTCCCTAAAGCAAATTTAAGGTCAATAAATTTGCATCTAAATGGACATGGAACACAGTTCTAGACATTATTTGTAGTTGCCTTTTGTTATCTTGACAATGTTAATCTCCCGACATTTATCTCACTAATGTTTGTTTTAGTGTATTTTGACTGCACATTTTCCAAAGTATTTTGACTGCACATTCCTGGTTCTAACCATCCCACATTGGTGGCAGATATGATTTTTTAATGCTTTTTCGTACATATAAATAATGCCATGGTTATGAAATTGGTTCGGGTGGGCTTTTCGAATATAACTTCGTCAAGTACTCAAGTTTATGCATGCAAATGGGCTTACTTTGAATTTTAACTTTCGAGTCCCTCCCAAATATTGGGCCTTGTGCGGTTGGGCAGCCCAAACAGGTTAATATCCGGCCCTGCTTTTTATATTGGGATAACTTGGTTATAATTATTGTAGCCCCTTTCACAAAATACACAAGAAATGATTCAGGGACTCACACAGAGGACGCAGGGACTCACTTTCAGACACATAGACCAACAATTTATATCACAAATTGTAGCAAATTAGCTACAATGAATTGTAGCTAATATATTCCCTTTTATATTATGTACTAATCTTTCTTGTCACAAAAATTAAAAACTTTTATGTTATGTGCTAACCTTTCTTGTCGCAAAAATTCGAGAAATTGAAAAATTGTAACCTTGCCAAAAACTTTAATTTTGTAAATTACTGTATTTCTGAATGTTATGAATCTTGTGTTTATATATTTGTTTATTTTTACATATAATTTGGATAATTAGAAAAGAAAGTGAAAAAATATTAAATATAAAGAGTGATTTGAGATAATTATATGTAAACTTTAATAAAAACAATAATTATTAATGTAATAAATAAAGGGTTTCTAATGATTAGTCAAAAAACATTAATAATTATATCATCATTAGTGTTCATTTAGTAAAAATAATATGTACGAGGCGTTCAGACCCGTACGATGCATACGGGATGACTCTACTACTTGATTGTGTAGTGTTGTGTGTAATTGATTGTTGCGCAATGGTCTGTTGACCGCAACGCGCGAGTACCCTGCTCGTTTATAATAAATACATATATAGGTTCGATAATCCTCTTAACTTAGTTTTAATTGTGCGTAATGTGTTGATGTCTAAGGTTGTTTGAAAATTAGTTTTAGTTGGGTGTGTCTGTTTATGAATGTAATAGAAAATAGGTTAGTTAGAACGGAATGTTGTTACTAAACAGATCATAAACGCTTTTCTTCTATATTTTATATAAATAAATAACTTTTTATAATCATAATTTTCCTTTAGTTCAATAATGAGCTTAAGCAATCTTAGGTATGTACGAAATTTTTAACATAAGTTTTAGTAAAAAATCTGCCTCTACGAAAATTGAAACAAAGAACAACAATAATTATGTAATTTGTTAGATTTTGTCTTTTGAACGTAATGTGTGTTATGTGTTGTTGGGTTTGTGCCTCGGTTGGTGGCTTTGTTGTAAATCGTTGTTGATTTTGGCCTTCCTTCCCGGGATATCCCAAACCAACAACGACGGAAGGCCAACTCCTACATCTTAAGGCGTGGATAATCTCCCTACAGCTATCGCATTGATAAAATCTCCATTGGGTTTATCCTTCCTCTGTAATTCATTAATGATAAATACTTATAACCATTGATTATAGGTGAATTTAATGAATTCATAGAGCGGTAGATGTTTACTATGCAAGTACATGTTTTTCTGTAAGCTCCTTTTGCTCCCATGGGTTATAAATTTATTGTATTCTGTAATAAAATTTTTGACATGTTATCTCTAATGGTGTCCATGATCTTGCTGCAATTTCATTACTATTTTTAGTCGCGGTAGTCAAACTCCTTAGCCGATCCTCCGATTTCGTATCCTTTAACCCCGGTCTATTTCCCTCCCTGGGCTTCCGCCGCGGCTGTGCTTCAAATAAGTTTGTTGCAGACTGGTTATAGGACAATTTACGTTATAGGACGTTGTTAATAGTTTACATGCTAAACAGGCGCTCATTGTTCTTCTATAATAAAGACTTATGCGAGCGTCTATTGCCTTTATAGTCGTTTAAGCATCAACTTTCTATCTACTAACATAAGGTAATATGTCACTTTTATCCATATAATGTATATGGTATCTTGAGATGGATACATATGCATGTTTTCGATATTATTGATACATTCAAGTGGTTGAAAGCACTCTGAAGGAAAAAAAGATGTTTATATATCTATATATTTATATAATATATAATATATCATATCGATATTATATATTATATATATATATATATATTTAATATATTATATATGCAATGTCACCCACATTAAATACCAAACACCCCATGGACAGATCCCAAAATAAAAGTAAATCCAAACATTCCTAAGTTTGCCAGTCATTGTCGTGGCTTTCATGACAGCATGGATGCCAAACTGATCTTCAAAATTCATCCAACGCATTGCACCATGTTCCTGCAGCAACAAAAATGTGCAGCAAGATCACTCAGGAAAACATGGTAACTAAGAGGGTTCATAGGGTTAAATCCTCATACGGGTTATCTTTTCATTATTGTATAAAAGTAACTACAATCTAGCTCAATGATATCAACTTCAGTAAAATATCAATTAAATGTAGATTCTTGTAGTACATGTTGTCAAAATTTCTTGTAGTACCTGGTCATGTAAACCCGCTGCAAATCTGGCATAAGTGTCTGCATGTTACTTAAGGGATCATGCTCCGATGTGAATAACCTACAAATTAAGAGAAACAATATTCATCTAATGGGAAGTGATAATAGACAATATGGCATGTTTTATCATGAGGTATAAAAAAATTTTTTGATTTTAGGAAGAAACTTATATGTATAGGAAAGCTACTCTTAACAATATGTAAATATTATGTTTTGGACTTAAAGACGACAACTGACAGTTGCTCTAAGCCATAGAATATGAGCATGCTTGCTTAAGATACAAATCACTGTCTACAACATTTTTTTTTGGTATGTTTTTATTTTTGAATAAAGGTATCTTAATTTACCTTTTTATCGGTCATCATTACCCGATATAAGTAATTTTGTTTGCGGTCCACATGTAAATTTCACTTTGACCTTATTATGAGAGTTTTACATTTGATCAGTAGCAAAACAATTTAATCATGTAAGTATCAAATCAAACGTTTTAGATGTTGGGCCCGAGTAGAACTTAAAAAATAATGGCATGTATTTTTGGTCAACCACATAGGCATAAAGATGCAAGTTAATATATACCTTTTGGAGTGGGAGCTGTTTAGCCATTCATTGATGCTTCTGTTGATCATCTTCCTCCAATTTTGTCCAATATCAATAACTGTCGATACAAAACCTGCATCCCAAAAGGCACTTTATTGCAAGGTTCAAGAATTCGAAATAACTGTTCGTCAAAACTCTTATCCAAACACCTCCCATAGAAGGCTAGGCTGTTTGTTTTTAGTTAAGTCTGATCCTAATAGCATGTAAAAAAATGTTATAGATATGTATTTGCTACTTTTTCATTCAAGGAGGACCCTCCTCATGTAGAGTACATAATGACTTGGTAAAAAACATTAAAAGATGCAGACATGATAAAATAGATAAAAAAAACATGAAAAGATACAGACTTAATAGGAGGCGGGCCGACTACTAAGAAAAGTGGAC
Organism: Tanacetum coccineum; assembly: GCA_026074375.1. Taxonomy (NCBI): domain Eukaryota; kingdom Viridiplantae; phylum Streptophyta; class Magnoliopsida; order Asterales; family Asteraceae; genus Tanacetum; species Tanacetum coccineum. The sequence goes on along the minus strand of BQNB010092304.1, from coordinate 21,555 downwards.
AGTTACGTGACACGTAAATGGGTTATAGATCAAGCATAATCCCCTCTTTTCATTCTAACTTGAGCATAATAGAGGTACTATTGTCGAACCCATCATGCACATTTTTATATAGGTTTAACATGTGGTAAATACATCTACTGTAATGCTAAATCTGTTATATATTGAGCTCATACTCATAAAAATCCTCCCAACTCTTCCCTGAAACATTTAAAGGAATAAATATTCTACTTAAGCATATAAGATGTATGTCCGACGGGCTTGGTAATGGGTCAATTGGTATTTTTTATGCAATTCAAAACAGGTCAGGTTAGATGAACCCGAAAGTGCCTAAACCTTGAGAATTATTATAATTAAGTGTCTCCTACCAAACTTATTATAGGAGATGTTAAACACTTACACGCGAACTGGATAGAAAATTGTTATTTTGTAATTATGTGTTGCAAGCGCATATGCTGTTGCATGAATATACAACTTGTTAATAAGTTATCTGCGATTCTGTACAAAGAAACAAAATAATTTTCTGTTCTGTCGTTTAATCATTAAGATGGTTTTGCGTTTCATCCGGGTCATATAAAAAAATGATCATTTTTTAGAAACTGGTGTAAGGTTTTTTTAGCTCCGCATCAGCAATGTAAACATGTCAATGGTTCAAAATTCAGACAAAGTGTATTATGAATGGCCAAACCTCCTAAATTACAGCATTCGATAAATTTTATTAATACTGAAATAATGCAGTCTTCTGTAATGATCTTGTAAATACCAAGTATGTTTTTTCGGATAATAACTTAAGGAGTACTTGTAAAGAACACGCTTTCTGAGTATATGATCAATTAGGGGCTATTTTCACCATTGTACTGATGTGGTTTTACGTCAACCCCGACCATCCATATATACCAAGACAAACCCGTTACAAAAAAACCTAGAAATTCCTTTACAACTGGTCTTTTGCAGCATGCTATAAAGTCACCCGAAATCCCACATGGTGTTCAAAACATAGTAGTCTAAGATAGTACTTACGATCAAGCTTATTCACTGCAATTGAGAACGCCACTTTGCTTGAATAATTGAATGGTTAAGGAAAGAAAATGCTCTCCTTTGGAACTTTGTCTCCCTAGTAATAACAGAGAAACATGTTTTTATCATTCCATTATTAACAATAGACAACTGTAGTCATACCTAATTTTTTCTACCAACTATGTTGTTGACGGTTCTCACCGTACTTAACTATCTACTGAGTATCGGCATACAATGTGGTGACCTCTAAGTGTAGCTGCATGCATCGAAGAGGCTCACACTTAGTTAATACAATCCTACATAAATTTTTCCCATACATTCGTTCCCCCTGGCCGACCACAATTAACATTCCATTAAAAAAAGGTCATATGACGTGTGTAAGCTTTTTATCAATCAATTGGGTTTGCATTCACCTTAGGAAACCAAAAACTAATAATGTTGTGTCTATATGCACCATCTAACTTAGTATCTACATTATTAGTTGTCATTGCCATCTTACCAAAAAGATTTTGGTTGGAAAGCAATGCCATCAATCACTATGGATATGATCTATAATACATATTTAATCTTTTTCATTATAATTTAATAGATTTAACTACGAGACACACTGATGGGGAGCGATAAATCAACCTGAAAGAAATAAGAAAAAAAAACTCCTGTTTGACGTTGGGACACACATCTGCGATGATTATAATTAACATTAAAAAATCTGCAAGAATAGGAATACCAAATTGGTTCTAAACAATTTAATAACTTCCAAAATATAAAGTATTGAGTTGGAATCGCAACGTTCATCCAATGGTGATTTTGAATGATATCTGGTTGAATCATTGAATGACAACATGGATATTCTGTGTTGATTGTTTGATGGAGATGGCGGCTTAGGGTTTATTGAATGATCAAGATGATTGGTATGTGTGTGTGTGTGTTTAATTTCGACTCCTGTGTTAAAAGAATAGATGTGAGGGTTTTGTGAAGTGTAACAGCAAGTTTAATGGTGGTGTAACACTCGTGTTGCAGCGATTCTTTATTAAAGGAGAATATAAAGTGGATAGGGCACACAATGAAAGGGGGGTAAAGATATTAAAGTACACATGCACACTCATTATAATACCCCTGCACATTAAATTAAACAACTAAAAATTTAGAGTTAGTAAGATAAGATATTTAGCATGCCCCCTTTAATTACATCTGTGACATGTCAACATCAATTAAGTCGATTAAAATCAAGAATTATGAGCTCTATAATATATTTCAAGTAATTTGCATTACATGTTTTTAACTATTTTACTTGATTCATAACAACATATCTCTTCATTGATTTATCAGCAAAATGACGAGAAAGGTGGTACTACATGACTTACATGTTGATTAACATCTCTTAGAAGTTGGATTTTATGCTTAAATTAGATCTAATGGATCAATGATCCTATATCCGCTTGGATGAGATGAAGGTATATGGAAATTGAAGTTCATCAAAGGTTACATGGCGAGAAAGGATAATTTTGTTAGTGGAAAGGTCTAGGCATCGATACCCACAGTGATAAGCGGTATATCCCAAAAAATTGCATGGGGTGGTACAAGGCGCAAGTTTATGTCGAGGATAAAGGTGTGGGTAATAAAGACATCTAAAAATACATAAATGGGAGTAACCGTGTTTTTTGTGGAATAATTTGGTACATGGTATTTTATTTTATATAGCAGTAGAGGGAAGGAGGTTTAGTAGGTATGCAACCATATGTAATGCTTCGACCCAAAATGTTGATGGAAGGTGAGCATGAAAAAAAAGAGTGCGTATAATATTATTAATGGTTCGTATCATTCGTTCCGATTTTCCTTTTTGTTGAGAGGTTTTGGGGCAGGAGAATCTAAATTGAATGTCGTGTTTAGCAAATAATTAGAGGAGGTTGGTGTTGTCAAACTCACCACCATGATCACACTGAAAAGCCATAATATCACATTTGAATTGATTATTGTTTAGAACAAAAATTGCCAAGTATTTTTCGAAATACTTCGGAGTTGGTAAATAACAGGATAAATCCCACTCTTTTTGGAGAATTTTAACTGTATACTATGAAATGATATCATCTTATTATTTGTCAAAAACAACCCGATAACTATACAATAAGTGAAGTTTTTATATTCATTTTCAGGGCTTCTAAATGGCGCTATAGACGGCGCCATTGCGCGGGTGTGGCCTCCACATTTCGATTTAAATGTCAAGCCGTCGTCGCTAGGCGTTAGCGTGCTTATATATATTGCGCGATTTTATGGCGGTGTTTAAAAGCGCGCTATAACGTGCCTTTTTTTGAAGCTTTTAAAAGATTTCATGGACTTGAGATCATTTACAAGTATTTATGATTTGAGATGTATGGGATTCATGCTTAGTAACTCCATAACTTAATTTTAAGCCTAGTAGCTAACTAATATTGAACCTCTATAAAATTTTTTTTTGCGCCTTGAGTCACGCCTTAAAAAGCGTCTATGACGCCAAACGCTCTTGCTAGATAGATTGTAGGCCATGGCTATGCCGCCACGTTATGCTTCAAGCTATTTATAACCTTGATCATAATGAACAATCTCAAAAGAACGAGTGACAACGGATTTTGAACTAGAAAACGAAAGTCTCACATGTTTTCCAAGCTAACAAGCATGACAAATATGAGGAGACTTCTCTTTAAAACAAGAAATAAACTGACGAGAAACAAGAGAACGTAACACTTCTTCCCCGGGATGCTCGAGGCGTTGGTGACATGTATAATGAACAGACAAGAAAAGCGAAGCATGTAAGCGTTCTTGGCGATGGTGTGTGATGGGTAGATTCTCCTGAACTATCACATCTGGACGGTGGTTATGAACGGGTCAAGAAATCTTTTACAGAGAAACCAAAAACATCGAATTCAACAGTACAATTATTATCCCTAGTAAAATTGGACGACCTACAAAAACTCAAGAATTTTTGATGATTTTAGGGGGCGGACTAGAAACATTATGTTAAGTTAAAGGACGAATTATGATGTAGGTAAGGATGTTAGGGACCGGTGGTGAGTTACTTTATGGATTTTTCCTTTCCAACACAAACAGATTGGATATAAATTTTATTTTAACGTATTTATTTATTTATGTGAATTGAGATGAGATGATACACCTATATCCATATTGCATGTTGGATCCTGATTAGTCATGGTGTTAAAGGCCCATAGGAGCCTATACCCGGTGATGTATTTAACATATTCATGGATCGAAGGACAAAATATTATATTATCCATATAATGGATGTTTCTTTTCTTCTACTTTTCCATACAGGTGTCAGCCGCAATCCTACAAGCAAGACCAAACAACTGCATTTTTTTTCAGGTGTCAACAAACCAAGTATAAATAAATGAACGAATTTAATTTCTCTTCTTTTTTCTTTTTCTTTCTTCCTTTGTTAATTTTGCCGTAAACTTTTTTTTAAAGAACTGCTAAAACATAGAGGAGAAGAGAAAGAGTTGGAGAAAATTAAGACAAAACGGATCGATTTTGCTCTTGATACCCTATCTAGAAATATAATTGGCTTGTGTATTTCTTTCACCAGTAAATTAATTTTAACTCTTTGAGATCATTATAGATGCACATAGGAGGGTAGGGCCGTTACAAACGTAACAAAGGACATATAATTACTAATTATTATGAATGTCTATCACTAGCGTCTTGACTGGTTGTTTTTGTTATATACTTTGTTGATGATAAATATAAATTCTCTCAGAGCTCTAAACTTTTTAGGCCCTATAAATAAATTATCCCAAATCCCTTTTGTGTGTTTTGGGTCTCATTAGGGGTTTTTTTTAGGTTATGTTACCTTCTATATATTAGGTCTCTATATCTAGTATTTTTAACTTAGGGGGGTTTACACTATCTTCAACATCGAGATCATAGAGGTTTGATCCTTAGACACTTGGTGGTATGTTGACTCCCTCGCTTAAACCATCCAGTCCTAACACTTAGTTTGTTTACACTTTACCTAAACCGAAAAAAAGATTGCCCAAGCCCAAATCTGCAAGAAACCTTTATGTGGATCGTGATGAGGATTATGATAAGGTTGGAGGTTAAGGTTTTACTTTATTGTTTTCTTCTTGTGGTATGACCACTATGGGTCTGCTTTGTTTCTTAGGGTAGTAAGTTGTTTTAGGTATAATGGTAGCTTATTACATTGCTATCGGTTGTTGATGTTTTGTGGCTATTTTGATGTTTCATTTTTGGTTTTTTTTGAAAATACTAATGTTTTTCTTTAAGATAATACATTGGTTTATTCTCTGTGTAGGATCTTTGGTTTATATGGTCCGTTATCACTTTGGTTTATCACCCGTTTGATAAAAAGGATTACTTTGGGTTATCCTAATATTATATTGTTACTTTGGGTTATACCGTATGAAAACATAATGGTTTCTTTGGGTTTGATCTGAAAAAGGGATACGTTGGGTTATCACGTATGGTAATGAATTACTTGTGCTTGATCCTTGTGTTATAATTTCGTGTACTTTCAAGGTTGAAGATTTGTTGGGCGGATTTCTTCAACTCAACTTGTGTTGTCGGTGCATGTTCTGTTTCCTACTTGTCACCCATAGTGTAGGACGCCGTGCTGCCATATTAGTTTTTATTTAGATTTATTGTTGGGGTTTTCTTTTCCAGTATTGTGCTTTCCGCGATTTCGTCGCTCAGACTGCGGGGGAGTATTAGCCAATAAATTAAAAAGCCCAATCCCGTTTGTAGGTTTGGGTCTATTTGGGTTACTAGGTTATGTAACCTCTATATATTATGTCTCAATAAACATTATAACCTACGGGGTTTTACAGTCTTGAACATAATTGACTATGCTATACGATATATATATATATATATATATATATATTATTATATAATTATATATATTTATATATATATATATAGTTTTATATATGATATATATAAGTTCCTTCGATTAACAAATGATAGGTGATGGGATTTAAGTGACATATTGGGTATCACATGAGAGCTTTTTGCATGAAAAAAGCACCTCACTCAAAGCCCTAACCTAGCTATAAAGTCTTCAAGAAAAGGTGGTAATACGGGTCGGGTACATTATACCTAAATGAATTATTAGAGGATCATGTGAGTTCTCTATTGCATATTATTGAGATTGCTAAATCATTTTACGTTATTTTCTTACTCATCTTCTTATATATATTAAAAATAAAGCATATGGCATGCATCAATTATCTCTTCAAATCTAGTTCACTTATTATTTCATTTGTCAAAATCATGTGAGTAGAAAGATAAACAGGCACAAGATGTAACAAGATATATCATTTTCCAAAATATATGTGCACATACACTATCAAAGTATTCGTGCAAAACAACGATGGTGAATAGCTTATGATGATCTTTTTATTTTTTGTTGATAATTATTAATAATTATTATAATTGAAGTATTAATTCTTAGATATATTAAAAGGGTTTCATTTAGTTTAATATAAAGGTATAGTATACATATCTGTTACAAGTTGCGTTTGGAGAATTTGAATAATGATTTGATGTAAAATGATGAGGCTAACATCTACTTTTTTTTTTACCTGATCTCAGAGTTGAAGGATGTCAATGTTAGTACAAAATTTAGGGTTGGTGGTTAGTGTGAGTCAGGCTCTCTTAGAAAGGCGATTTCAAGTTCGTTGTAAGGGTATTTTGCACCAAGTGAAATAGAAAGGAACTTCCTGCTAAGAACAAAGACAACATTGTTATCCTTACCACGGGAGGGGGGGTCTCGCGATTGGACTCGAGCATGAGAGTAAATAAGTGTTTAAAGAGAGAAAGTAGTATGTGTTCTTACTACGGAAATCATACTGTTGGGAGTGTTTAATGCACTCATTATATAGGCGGATGTCGTTGTTTATTGCTAGGGATCATGAGATGGAATACACCTTATAGACCGATGGGTAATAAGGTGGTTGTCGTAAGGTCAACGTCATTGACTATGTCATGATTTGAGGTTTAGCACCCTCGGGCAACACGTTGCTGCTTCTTACTTGTTTTTGGTATGCTGTCGTTCTTTTTTGCGATCCTCATGCAATGTTCCTTGCTACATTTAGCCGAGTCAAGGGATACCATTGTCCAGTACTAATCTGTAGACACGGCTGGGCCTTAGCCTTGTAGTCGCGGTCTGAGGTTGGTCTCGGCCTGTATTTGTGTCTTTGGCGGTTTCCTAAGCTTACCGAACTTATGTAGGCTCTGATGAAGCCCTTTTTCCTCTTTTTCTTTTCATTACCCCTGCCGAACATGCTCCATCTCTAGTCATTCCATATTGGTCTCCTATGATTAAACATATATTAAAACCCTTACCTATTTTGACTATATAAGTGCAAGTAAACTTCCCATTTTCTCATACAACACACTTAGCAAAAAAAATTGCTATCTCTTTCTCTCTAGCTAAACCATACGGCGAGTTTTCGAAGCCTAAAAATGTATTATGAGTGAGTTAATCTTCATTAAAACTAGACAACTTTTATATAGATTTTACGAGCTCACTCTTTTTAAGCAGAAATATCCTGAGAGTTATTTGAATTAGGTGTTTACGAGGTTTTCAGGGGCCGTTTGGACAGAGTTATATGTAGTGATCTAGTTGTGAGGTTCACGTAGTATTAGAGTGTAGAAGCGCTTTTAATAACTTTAGAAGAATTAGTATATTGATTTAATTTTGACTAGATTATTTTGTCACTTTAAAAATATTAAAATTAGTAATTAAGCGCTATATTGAATATATTTAATCTTTCGGTTATTAGTAATAGGACTAAGTTACATAGTTTATATATGTATGTGTTTCATCACATATCTTTTTTCTTTATTTAAAACGTGCTTAATTGACCAAAACAAATTAAGAAAAGGACATCGTATTTTGGCTCGTTTTGTTTAATTATATTATGCAGGTAACAGGATATTCTCAAAATGGTCATAAATAAAGACAAATCGGGCCAAAAACACTAGCAGAAGGGATTGGAAGAGCGTGAGGGAAAGCAAAGCGAGGATGGTTTTGTCATCTTTATTGGGCAAACCCGTACCCGTTTGGGGGCCGGGTCAGCCCATTAACATGTCAGTTGTTCTATTCCATTGCCTATCTTTAAGCCTTTATTCAAAAAGTCCAAATTCAAATCCATTTATATATATATCTTGTCCTTGCCCATAAATAATAATGCCAAACTCTGATCTAGTCTAAACGATAAACACCTGGTCTAATTCTCAATTAGGCATCTTTCTTGTCCCTTCTCATTTTAACAGGGTTACGGTGGTAAATCAATTCCAACCCTGTTTACACGAATCATCTAGAAGGCTTCGGGGCCATGATTGGTAGTGCATCATTCACTACTCGTTGGGGTGGCTTTGCTCTAGGTGTCCTTTTATAGCTTATGAGGACATAAATGTTGATTAATGGGCTTAAATGGTGATTAAGGGTTTGTTTTTGTCATGGGCTTAGTATGTTGCTGATGGACGCTGCCTCTCTGGCTGGTTTTGCCGGCAGCAAGCTATATTTAGATAAGGTTTGGGGCTATGCAGTTCGTGTGTGTGGAAGAGCGTGGTGGTGTTGGGGGTGACCGTTTTGGGGTAGAAGTGGGGTAGGTTGGGGTTGGGGGGGAATGTGCGTGTTTTCCCTTTTTGTTTTAAATATAAAAGTTTTTTAATTTCTCTTTTTAAATTCGGTGTTTACTTGATGCTTAGTTTGCTCTGAATATGTGTTTTGATATTCACTTTGATAAGCCTCATTAAGCTCTTCGTTAATAGTTAAGCTCAAACTTATTTAGTTAAGCTAGCTTATAGCATAACTGAATAAGCAGTTCAACTTAAATCAACTTAAAAGTCAGTTTAAGCTTTAAGTGTTGATGATAAGCCTGAAATGGATGGGCTTATGAGACTTTACCCAGATATTTGGAAAATTAGCTGCTTAACTATTTAAGTAATTAGCTTATGTAGTAACACAAGAGCTTTTTGAGCTTTATCAATGTGATTTTTCACCACATTTTAAGCAATATTTGCATAAAAGTTAAACACAGAATTTTTAAAGAGACATTTAAAAACTTTTCTATTAATATCAAAAAAGGATTTAAAAATATTGATGAACGAAATTATTAAAACATTCATAAGCGTAATTTGGGCTAAAATTTTATACTAAAAGAGCTTGTTAATCCTGTTATGATTGAGGACCATTTATTTTTAGTTGGGAGTAGAGAAGGATCCAGAAGCGTGAGGGAGAGGAGGAGGGAGCGTCCTTGTAAGCATCATTCTTAGCCATTTTGATCAAAATCAAACCCTTCTTTAATCATCCATTTAGAAGCCATTATTTTTGTTCATCTTTTATGTCTCTCTCTAAGTAATTAGGACCACCTGAAGATTTGCCAAGGTGTTAGTGAATGTTGGCACTTAATTGCCACTGGTTTGCCTTCTAGATGGATTCGGGTATTTTAAAGGTGGATGTGGGAATTTGATTTTAACCGCTACCGGTGTAAAATGACGAAGGGGAAAATAACGAAGATGCAAGTGTGGAAATTTGACCAGGTGGTTTATCGTCGAGACTAGATCAGGAGTTGGGCTTTTATTTGGGCTTGGACTAGATATAGGTTTAAATGGATTTGGATTTTGGACTTTTGATTAAAGGCTTATAGTTAGGCTATGGTTTGTTATTATTCAAGTGTTAATGGGCTGACCCGGCCCACAAAACGGGTACGGGTTGGCCCATTAAAGATGAAAAACATCCTCGGCTTTGCTTTCTCACGCTCTTCTAATCCCGTGCTAGGTTTTGTCCGTTTTGTCTTTATTTTTGTCCTTTTGTGAATATCCGTTACCTGCATAATATAATTAACAAAACAGACAAATACGATGTCTTTTCTATTTGTTTTGGTCATTTAAGCTCGTTTTAATAAAGAAAATTGATATGTGATTAAACACATATCATATATATACTTGTAAATATTCTATTACACCGAAAATTAATTATATTCAATTACGCTCTAATTACTATTTTTATTATTTTTAAAGTGACAAAATATATAGTCTAATTATTTCATAAAATAATTCTTATAAAGTTTTAAAACGCGTATTAATATTATACTAGTGTACTATATTATTTTCTAAGATTTTTATAGTCCAAACGGACCCGAAAACACTCGTAAACACCTAATTAAATATCTATCAGGTTTTATGCTTTATAAAAGTGTGCAGGAAATTCTATATAAAAGTTGTCTAGTTTTAATGAAGATTAACTCACTCATAATACATTTTTAGGCTTCGAAAACTCGCCGTATGGTTTAGCTAGAGAGAAAGAGATAGCAATTTTTTTTGCTAAGTGTGTTGTATGAGAAAATGGGAAGTTTACTTGCACTTATATAGTCAAAATAGGTAAGGGTTTTAATATATGTTTAATCATAGGAGACCAATATGGAATGACTAGAGATGGAGCATGTTCGGCAGGGGTTGGGGGGGGGGTAATGAAAAGGAAAAAGAGGGAAACACAGAAAAAAAAAGGGTTCATCAGAGCCTTGAGCATAAGTTCTTGGGGTTAAGCTTAGGAAACCGCCACAAAAGACCACAATATAACAGGCGAGGGACCAACCTCACGACCGCGGACTACCAAGGCTAAGGGCCCAGCCGTGTTTTGTGGTCTACAGATTAGTACTGGTCTCAAGTATCCCTTGACTCGGGCACTAATGTAGCAAGGAAACATTGCTGAGGATCGCATAAAAAAGAACGACAGCATACCAAAAACTAAGTGGGTAAGATGCTGCAGCAACGTGTTGCCCTGTGAGGGTTGCTCTAACTTAACCTCAAATCATGCACATAGTCATGAACGTTGACCTTACGACACTTCCTTTTTATTACCCATTCGGTCTTTAAGGTGTTATTCCATCTCATGATCCTAGGACAATTTAAAACAACGAATCCGGCTATATTAATGAGTGCATTATTTTTTAAACACTCCCAACAGTATGATTTCCGTTAGTAAGAACACATATACGTTATCTCTTTAAACACTTATTACTCGCTAATTGCTCGGCTGTCCAAATCGCGAGAGACCCCCCCTCAGTGGTAAGGATATCATGTTGTCTTTGTTCTTAGCAAGGAAGGGGAGGAAGGAGTTCTTTCTATTTCTCTTGGTGCAAAAATACCCTTACAACGAACTTGAAATCACCTTTCTAAGAGAGCCTGACTCACACTAACCACCAACCCTTTAATATTTTTGTACTAAAACATTGACATTCCTTCAACTCTTGTGCGAGGATCAAGGAAATAGTTGAATGTTAGCCCCTCTCATTTTATCATCTGATTTCATATTTATCCATACGCAACCTTGTAACAATATTGTATAATCTATACTTTTATTTAACTAAATGAAACCTTTTAATATCTCTAAATTAACTTCAATTATAATAATTATTAATTAAATTATCAACAAAAAATAAAAAGATCATCATAAGCTATTCACCATCGTTGTTTTGCACGAATACTTTGATAGTGTATGTGCACATATATTTTGGAAAATGATATATCTTGTTACATCTTGTGCCTGTTATCTTTCTACTCACATGGATTTTGACAAATGAATTAATAAGGGAACTAGATTTGAAGAAGAGAATTGATGCATGCCATATGCTTGTATTTTATAATATATAAGATGGATGATGTAAAGGAAAAGTAAGGTAAAAAATGATATAGCAATGCTCATATTATATTATAGCTATAGAACTCACATGATCTCTAATAATTCATTTAGGTATAATGTTACCCGACCCGTTTACACCTTTTCTTGAAGACTTTAGCTAGGTTAGGCTTTGAGTGTATGTGCTTTTTTCATGCAAAAGCTCTCATGTGATACCCATATGTCACTTAATCCCTCACCTTTCATTTGTTAATCGAAGGACTAAATATATATATATATATATATATATTATATATTCTATATATATATATTAATTATTATATATATATAAAATATGATATATATATATCGTATAGCATAGTCAATTATGTTCAAGACTGTAAAACCCCGTAGGTTATAATGTTTATTGAGACATAATATATAGAGGTTACATAACCTAGTAACCCAAATAGACCCAAACCTACAAACGGGATTGGGCTTTTTAATTTATTGGCTAATACTCCCCCGCAGTCTGAGCGACGAAATCGCGAAAGCTCAAGACTGGAAAAGAAAACACGAAACATTAAATCTAATTAAAAACTAATTTGCAGCAAGGAGTCTTCATATGGTACAAGTAGAAACAGAAGCATCACAGACGAACACAATTAGTTGAAGAAATCCGCCAAACAAATCTTCAACCTTGAAAGTCACGAAATGATAAACATGGATAAACTAAAGTATTTTTTTTCATACGGGATAACCCAAAGTATCCCTTTTTCAGATAACCCAAAGTATCCTTTTGTTTTCATACGGTATAACCCAAAGTATCATTTTTTACGGATAACCCAAAGTAATCTTTTTTCATACGGGATAAACCAAAGTATTACGGACCATTATAAACCAAAGTATCCTACCAGAGAATAAACCAATGTATTCTCTTAAAACAGAACATAAGTATTTTCAAAAAAAACCATAAAATGAAACATCTAAAATAACAAAACATCAACAACCATAGCAAGTTATATAAGCTACCATTATACCTAAAACAACTTACTACCCTAAGAAACAAAGCAGACCCATAGTGGTCATACCACAAGAAGAAAACAATAAAGTAAAACCTTAACCTCCAACCTTATCATAATCCTCATCACGATCCACATAAAGGTTTCTTGCAGATTTGGGCTTGGGCAATCTTTTTTTCGGTTTAGGTAAAGGTAACAACTAGGGTTTGACGGGATGGTTTAAGTGAGGGGATCAACATAGCCACCTAGGTCTAAGGATCAAACCTGCTCTGATATCATGTTGAAGATTGTAAACCCCGTAGGTTATAATACTTTTTGAGACATAATATATAGAGGTTACATAACCTAAAAACCCTAATAGACCCAAACTCACAAATGGGATTGGGTTTATTTATTTATTGGCTAATAAGTTAGAGCTCTGAGAGATTTTTTTTAACAACAAAGTATTATAAAAAAACAAACTAGCAAGACGCTAGTGTTAGACATTAGATTTATTAGTAATTATGGTCTTTGTTAAGTTTGTTAGGCCTAGCCCTCCTATGTTGCATCTATAATGATCTAAAAGAGTTTATATATTGTAATGGTGAATGAATAAACAAGCCAATTATATTTCTAATAGGGTATCAAGAGCAAAATCGATCGTTTCTTAATTTTCTCCATATCTCTTCTCTTCTCCATCTATGTTTTAGCAAGTTCTTGAAAAAAAAGTTACGGCAAAATTACAAAGAAGAAAGAAAAAGTAAAAAGAAGAAAATTAATTCGTCATTTATATTATTCTTGGTTTGTTGACACTGAAAAAAAAATGCAAGTTGTTTGGTCTTGCTTGTGGTTTGCGGCTGACACACGGTAGAAAAGTAGAAGAAAAGAAACATCTTTTATTGAGTATTATTATTTTTCTTCGATCCATGAATATGTTAAAATACATCACGCGGTTATAGGCTCCTATGGCCTTTATACACCATGACTAATCAGGAATTCCAACATGCAATATGGATTTAGGTGTATTCATCTCATCTCTTTCACATAGAAAGTAAATTAAATTACTGTTTATAATAAAAGTTTTTATATACATTGTTTGTGTTGGTGATGGTTAGATCCATACAAATTTGGTTTCCAACACGGTATAACATTTACCTTCTCTTAATCGTCTTTATATGACATAATTTTCTAGTCGCCCCAATATCATCAAAAATCTTATTTGTAGTCGTCAATTTACTAGGGATAATAATTGTACTGTTGAATTCGATGTTTTTGGTTTCTCTGTAAAAGATTTCTTGACCCGTCATATCCTTCTCAGATGTGATAGTTCAGGAGATCTCTACCCAGTCACACAGCCTTCTCCTATCCTTCATGCTTCGCTTTCTGTTGTCATTATAATGTCACCAACGCCATCGAGCATATCCCGGGGAAGAAGTGTTACGTTCTCTTGTTTCTCGTCAGTTTATTTCTTGTTTTAAAGAGAAGTCTCCTCATATTTGTCATGCTTGTTAGCTTGGAAAACATGTGAGACTTTCGTTTTCTAGTTCAAAATCCGTTGTCACTCATCCTTTTGAGATTGTTCATTATGATCAAGGTTATAAATAGCTTGAAGCATGGCGTGGCGGCATAGCCAAGCCTCAAGCTTTAGCATGAGGCGTTGCGTCATAGCGTTTTTTAAGGCAGTGATTCAATCGGCAAAAAAAAATTTATAGAGTGGTCAATTATTTATTAGTTAGCTCTAGGCTTAAATTAAGTTATGAATTACTAAGGCAGAATCCCCATACAATCTCAAATTCATAAATACTTGGACTGATCTCAAGTCCCTGAAGTCTTTTAAAAGCTTCAAAAAAAGGCGCGCTATAGCGCGCTTTATCACGCCTTATCGCGCTTTATTAAACGCTATGCCTAGAGACGATGCCTTGGCCTGTTTCATAATGTAGAGGTCATGCCTCGTGCTATGGCACCGTTATAATGCCGCTATAGTGCGCCTTTTAGAACCCTGATTATGATATTTAGACTTCTCTTATTGTTAGTTCGGGTTGTTTTAAATATTATGTGTTATTTCTTGATCATTATTCTCATTATGTGTGGATTTATCCTTTTATGTACAAATCGATGTTATTCAAAATTTTGCATTTTTGTTCTATATAAATAATCAATTCAAATGTGATATTACGGCTTTTCAGTGTGATCATGGTGGTGAGTTTGACAACACCAACCTCCTCCAATCCGCGGCAGGTAATAAGAGGGAAGCTGGGTTACGAGTGAAGAGTACATAGGAGCTTATATTGGACCATCTTGAGGAACTAGCATACCAGACCTATACTATAATTTGATTAGCTAAGGGATTTCGGATTTAATGTTTGTTTGGATATTTTGCCAAACCATTGTATTAGTAAGTCTTCCGCTTGCGTTTATTGATTCCATAAGTGTGACATTTGACCCATTCTCGGGTGGGGTGTTACACTTCATTTTCGTCGTGATGAAAAAAATCTTGAAAATACTTTGACCAACTCATTACTTAATCAAGTTTTTGTATTGTAATTTATGTATGATTCAACTTAAAAGTTATATAGTATAAGTATATATTTATAGCTCATTGTAAAAGAAAAATATGTATAATTGAAATACACTTATAATTGAAGTGCCCATTTTGTTACTTGATAATGTTGTACATTTCAAGATAAAAAGATAAAAAGTTGATATATTATTATGAAAAGATAGAAAGTATTATCTATATATAATTGAATTGCCATAAAAAGTATTATCTACATGTATAATTGAATTGTCATAGAAGTACTATTTACATGTATAATTAAATTGCCCATACCATCTTTTACCATAAATTATTTAATTTTTTAAATTTGAACTATACTATATATAATATACGTACTAGTGTTGTTGTATATCAAATATAGTGAAAGAACCATACAGTAAGGAATGCATGCCCATACCATCTATATCAAATATAGTGAAAGAGCCATACAGCTGGACTAAATCTTAGTAACTCTAAATTTTTTGTTGTTTAATTTAATGTGTGCAGGGTATTATAATGAGTGTGCATGGTTACTTTAATAGCTTTCACCCCTTCATGTGTTCATTCTCCTTCAATAAATTTGGCTGTTACACGAGTGTTACACCACCATTAAACTTGCTGTTACACTTCACAAAACCCTCACATCTATTCTTTTAACACAGACTCAAAATTACACACACACACACACATACCAGCACTTTCAAAATCACCATGGATGATCTTGCATTCCACCCAATACTTTCGGTAAGTTTTAATTGTGTTGAACCAATTTGGTTTCTACTATTGTTGATTTTTTAATGTTTTATCATCGTTGACTGGATTTTTTTTTCTTTTCTTTCAGGTTGATTTATCGAGCCTCCCATCAGGTGTGTTTGTTTTATCTTTTATAATAATAAATTAAATATGTTTTATAGATCATATCCATAGTGTTTGATGGAATTGCTCAACCAAAATCTTTTTGGTAAGAGCTTTGACATACTATTCTGTAATTCTAAGTTGTTTGGTACTTATGAGACAAAAATTGTTAGTTTTGGTTTCCTAAGGTGTATGCAGACCAAGTGTTTGATAAAATGCTTAAACATCATTTGACTTTTTTTAATGGATGTTAATTGTGTGACAGGGGGACCAAGTTGGGAAAAATTATGGATGTATTAACTAAGTGTGAGCCTCATTCGATGCTTGCAGCTACACTTAGTGGTCGCCACATTGTTTGCAATACTCTGTATAGGTAAGTAAGTGAGAACCCTCATAAATCATAGTTGGTAGAAAAATTAGGTGATCTTCAGTTGTCTATTGTTAATATGGTATGATTCTCTTTTTTACTAAGGAGATCAGATCAAGTTCCAAATGAGACATTTCCTTAACCATTCGATTATTCAAGCAAAGTGGTGTTCTCAATTGCAGTGAATAAGCTTGATCGTAAGTACTATCTTAGACTACTAAGTTTTGAACACCATATAGGATTTCGGGTGACTTTATAGCATGCTGCAAAAGACCAGTGGTAAAGGAATTTCTAGGTTTTTTTGTAACGGGTTTGTCTTGGTATATATAGATGGTCGGGGTTGACGTAAAACCACATCAGTACAATGGTGAAAAATAGCCCCTAATTGATCATATACTCAGAAAGCGTGTTCTTTACAAGTACTCCTTAAGTTATTATCCGAAAAAACATACTTGGTATTTACAAGATCATTACAGAAGACTGCATTATTTCAGTATTAATAAAATTTATCGAATGCTGTAATATAGGAGGTTTGGCCATTCAAAATACACTTTGTCTGAATTTTGAACCATTGACATGTTTACATTGCTGATGCGGAGCTAAAAAAACCTTACACCAGTTTCTAAAAAAACCTTACACCAGTTTCTTAATGATTAAACGACACAACAGAAAATTATTTTGTTTCTTTGTACAGAATTGCAGATATTTATTAACAAGTTGTATATTCATGCTGCAGATTGCAACGACATATGCGCTTGCAACACATAATTACAAAATAACATTTTTCTATCCGGTTCGCGTGTAAGTGTTTAACATCTCCTATAATAAGTTTGGTAGGAGACACTTAATTATAATAATTCTCAAGGTTTAGGCACTTTCGGGTTCATCTAACCTGACGTGTTTTGAATTGCATAAAAAATACCAATTGACCCATTACCAAGCCCGTCAGACATACATCTTGTATGCTTAGGTAGAATATTTATTCCTTTAAATGTTTCAGGGAAGAGTTAGGAGGATTTTTATGCGTATGAGCTCAATATATAACAGATTTAGCATTACAGTAGATGTATTTACCACATGTTAAACCTATATAAAAATGTGCATGATGGGTTCGACAATAGTTCCTCTATTATGCTCAAGTTAGAATGAAAAGAGGGGATTATGCTTGATCTATAACCCATTTACGTGTCGCGTAACTGTCCACTGTCTGCATCTTTTTATGTTTTTTACCAAGTCATTATGTACTCTACATGAGGAGGGTTCTCCTTGAATGAAAAAGTAGCAAATACGTATCTATAACATTTTTTACATGCTATTAGGATCAGACTTAACTAAAAACAAACAGCCTAGCCTTCTATGGGAGGTGTTTGGATAAGAGTTTTGACGACAGTTATTTCGAATTCTTGAACCTTGCCATAAAGAGCCTTTTGGGATGCAGGTTTTGTATCGAGAGTTATTGATATTGGACAAAATTGGAGGAAGATGATCAACAGAAGCATCAATGAATGGCTAAACACCTCCCACTCCAAAAGGTATATATTAACTTGCATCTTTATGCCTATGTGGTTGACCAAAAATACATGCCATTATTTTTTAATTTCTACTCGGGCCCAACATCTAAAATGTTTGATTTGATACTTACATGATTAAATTGTTTTGCTACTGATCAAATGTAAAACTCTCATAATAAGGTCAAAGTGAAATTTACATGTGGACCGCAAGCAAAATTACTTATATCGGGTAATGATGACCGATAAAAAGGTAAAATTAAGAACTTACCTTTATTCAAAAATAAAAACATACCAAAAAAAAAAGAAATGTTGTAGACAGTGATTTGTATCTTAAGCAAGCATGCTCATATTCTATGGCTTAGAGCAACTGTCAGTTGTCGTCTTTAAGTCCAAAACATAATATTTACATATTGTTAGAGTGCTTTCTTTACATATAAGTTCTTCATAAAATCAATTTAGTACATCATGATAAGAAGCATCTGCCATATTGTCTATTATCACTTCCCATTAGATGAATATTGTTTCTCTTAATTTGTAGGTTATTCACATCGGAGCATGATCCCTTAAGTAACATGCAGACACTTATGCCAGATTTGCAGCGGGTTTACATGACCAGGTACTACAAGAACTTTTGACAACATGTACTACAAGAATCTACATTTAATTGATATTTTACTGAAGTTGATATCATTGAGCTAGATTGTAGTTACTTTTATACAATAATGAAAAGATAACCCATATGAGGATTTAACCCTTGAACCTCTTTTACATTGTTCGGGTGATCTTGCTGCACATTTTTGTTGCTGCAGGAACATGGTGCAACGCGTTGGATGAATTTTGAAGATCAGTTTGGCATCTATGCTGTCATGAAAGCCACGACAATGACTGGCAAACTTAGGAATGTTTGGATTTACTTTTATTTTGGGATCTGTCATTGGGGTGTTTGGATTTATGTGGGTGACATTGCATATATATATTACATCTTTTTTCTTTCATTGCTTTCAACCACTGAATGTATCGATATTTCGAAAACATGCATATGTATCAATCTCAAGATACCATATACATTTATATGGATATATGTGACATATTATCTTATGGTAGCAGATGGATTGTTGAGCTATGCACTATAATGGCTTATAGTCGCTTGCATTTGTCTTTTTTTAGATCATAAATGAGCGCCTGTTAGCATGTAACGATTAACAACTTCGTAACGTAATTGTCCTATAACCTGCTGCAACAACATTTTTTAAAACTCACCGCGGCGAAGCGCGGGGGAGGGAAATGACAGGGGGTTAAAGGATACGAATCGGGAGGAGTCGGCTAAGGAGTTGACTAAAGCGACTAAAATTTGTTTGAAATTGCAGCAAGATCTTGGACACAATTGAGATACATGTATAAATTTTTATTACAGAATCAATATAGTTATACCCATGGGACTATGGGAGCTTACAGAAAAAATGTACTTTGGATAGTAACATATACGATCTATGAATTCATTTTATTCACCTTTATTCTTTGGTTTAAGTTTTTTTCTTATTGTTGTAAGATGTAGGATTAACCCTATGTTTTTTATGCTGTTAGGTGTAGGGAGATTATCCACGCCTTAAGATGTAGGAGTTGGCCTTCCGTCGTTGTTGGTTTGGGCTAGCCCGGGAAGGAAGGCCCAAATCAACAACGATTTACAACAAAGCCACCAACCGAGGCACAAACCCAACAACACATAACACACATTACGTTCAAAAGACAAAATCTAACAAATTACATAATTATTGTTGTTCTTTGTTTCAATTTTCGTAGAGGCGGATTTTTTACTAAAACTTATGTTAAAAATTTCGTACACACCTAAGATTGCTTAAGCTCATTATTGAACTAAAGGAAAATTATGATTATAAAAAGTTATTTATTTATATAAAATATAGAAGAAAAGCGTTTATGATCTGTGTAGTAACAACATTCCGTTCTAACTAACCTATTTTCTATTACATTCATAAACAGACTCACCCAATTAAAACTAATTTTCAAACAACCTTAGACATCAACACATTACGCACAATTAAAACTAAGTTAAGAGGATTATAGAACCTATATATGTATTTATTATAAACGAGCAGGGTACTCGCGCGTTGCGGTCAACAGACCATTGCGCAACAATCAATTACACACAACACTACGCAATCAAGAAGTAGAGTCATCCCGTGTGTATCGCACGGGTCTGAAGGCTTCGTTTGATATATTTTAAAGACGAGTCTTTTTATTTATTTATTCTATATCATTTAATTATTTTTGTTTTATCTTTTCTTGAAAGCTACCGACTATTATTAAATTTTGAAGCATCACCTGTGTTTTAAAAACTCTTAGGGTGCGTTTATTATATGGTTTTTGGTTTTGGTTTTAGATTTGGGATAAGTAAAAATTGTTTGGTTGAGGTTTTAGCTTTGAATTTTTTAGTTAAACCAAAAAATACACTCTTTCAAATCAAGACATCTTAAGCCACTTTTATGAGTTTTTGTGGGATCTACCATTTACTTTTCTCTTCACACTATTAACCGAAACTACTTTATTTACTTTTTTCGTCTCAAACTAATAGTCTACGTTTATTTTTGGGATGTCCAAATTTAATTGTTCACTACTAAAAATAGATAATAAGGAAGTTTGATCAAATTTACTATATTACTCTTATTTGAAATTATTTTTACAAACTTTAAAGAAGACTTTAATTAATTGGCTAAGACTAAAACTGTGCTAAAAAGTAAAAAAAAAACACAAAGCAATAATAATTGCACTTCTCTTAAACTGCGTGTTTTTTGTCGAGAGATAATAATTCTAAGACGGAGGGAGTATATTTAAGTTTTAAGGGCCCCGTTTGGTATAAGGTGGGTTAAAGATTAAGATTTAGATTTCGTTTTGATGTAAGAGATAGAGAAAATAATATAGTTAATAGATAAATAATATTTTTAAAAATAATCAAATCATTTAAAATTTAGTTTTATGTAACTTCTTTTAAGAAAAAGCCATCCTTGCTCCTACACACGAGCTGGTAGATGTTGTAAACAAAGTAACATTCAACAATATTCTGAAAATACAACCATTCAAACCAAAAAGACATGTTTAACAAAAAATCATCCAAGGTATGTATGTTTATTCAGTTTCTTTCATTAATACATTTTTATCATCATTTGTTCACATCAATATAAAAAAAGATGACACTTAAAATCTATTTCCTATCCTTAACAGCGAAACTCAAAAGATGCTCATTCAAAAACATCAATCGATGATTTAAAGAAAGATATACATGTCATCGATATATCCGACGATGAAGTGGTACTAATATTCACTATATATTTCGTACATATATCATACTATACAAATCATAATTTATGGTTAACTTACTTTAAACAATATACAGGCTGTTCCGCTCTCACATAAACGTCGTAAACAAATCACAAACGGTCAACCTGTGAATAACAACAACGTTATTCTGATTTCTTCGGATGATGAAAAGGTACATATGTTTAATTACCAAAAGGTTACATATGCTTATTTGCTAGACTTTCTTGATTAGGAATCTGATGACGACAAAAAACCAGTTAGGTTCACTCGGTCCAAAACTAAAACAAAGAATTCAAGAGCAC
>BQNB010092303.1:0-23713 GCA_026074375.1 Tanacetum coccineum | reverse complement strand
ACCTGCACAACACAAACACAAAAACAAGCATATATATGGCATTTTATGTGCGTTTTTTGTCGTTTAGGGTCGTTTTATCAAGTAAAAGGTATGTGTATTTACGCACATACCACCGACTTAAAAAAGCTCTAGAAGAATCGACTTGGTGACGCCGTCACGACTATAACCCGACGTCGTCGCACCGCTTTTCCTATATATACAAAACCGATTTTAGGGTTTTTAGTGTGTAACTTTTGGGAGATGAACCCTAACTTTTATATTTGAGTTTGGAAACTTTTTAGGCCGTCTTTAGGGCCTCAAAATCCTATTGTAACAGTCTTTAATCTATGTTTTAATCAAGTAAAGTTCATCTATCCTTTTAATCTTTCAATATGGTTATGTATTGTTTGATTGAATGTTGTTCTTTATCTTCTTATAACATGCTAGGCTAGATCCATTAGTATTTACTTATGATTGCATGAAACTTAGATTGCATGAAACTTAGATTGCAAATCCTTTTAATGTTGCTTCTTGTGATGGATGTGCGCGTTAGGCTTTAGAAAACTAGCCATAAGATATTAAATTAGCATAGACGTCTAGGGAAACGTAAGTGTGTAGAAAGGATACCATCGGTAACAGTCTTCATACTACCTTACCCCTAATATGGTTGACCCCTCTTAGGATATTTCAATTGCATGTAATGTACTCTTAGGGGCCTTGTAATAGTCTTCATACTACCTTACTTGTGAGTTGCCTTAACGAAATATTACCCAGACGGTAGGTTTGTGTAATTCGTTCATGACTTAGGAAATACTTACACAAATCATCACAACTGTGACAAAGCAACAGGATTAGGAGGAGCAATCTGAGGAATGGTGCATGATTAAGTAAATACGTTCATTTATCATATAAGTTATCACCAAAGTAGTTTAGATTATAATTTAGTTTAATTAGATAAAACAAACCAAGCCTCTCAAACCATGATTTTACCTGCTTTCTATAAAATAAAAATACAAAAAGAATCTTCGCTCAACCCCATAGACCTTTGTTAGATCTTGATCAAACCTTCCCAACCTATTCCCCTAGAGAAGGATAACAACCCTCGAGTCTTTCCTTACTACACTACAACGGTTAGGTACTCTGCCTAGGGGATTGTAAAACTTCATATGAAGTCTTTACGACCACCGCATTAGCTTGCATCTTCTTTATATGGATCTCTTTGGACTTGTCAGTCCAATGTCCATAAATCATGATAAATATACCCTAGTCATTTTTGATGAGTACTCAAGGTACACAGGTTTATTTTCTCAGAAAGAAGAGTCAGGCATCTGAAATGATTATGTCTTTCGCCAGGATGGTTGAAAACCAAAATGATATTAAAGTCAAACAAATCAGAACTGATAATGGGACTGAGTTTAGAAACATTAAGCTTAAGAGTTTTTGTGACGAGAAAGGAATATCTCAGAACTTCTCTTCTCCTTATACACCCGAACAAAATGGTATAGCTAAAAGGAAGAATAGAACTATCATTGAAGCTGCTATAAACATGCTAAATGGATCAATATTCTCTAAGCACTTCTGGACTGAAGCAGTCAGAATAGCATGTTACACTCATAATAGATCAATCATTGTTAAAAGACATGATATGACTCCTTATGAGATATTATACCTAACATCAGCTATATTCATGTATTTGGATGTTCTGTGTTTATTCATAATCACAAGGATCATCTAGGGAAATTTGATGCAAAAGCTGATGATGGATACTTCCTTGGATACTCATTCAACTCTAAAGCCTCCAGGGTGTTTAACACAAGAAAACAACAAATAAAGGAAACTTATCATGTTACATTTGATAAGAGTATTGAAGCCATCAGGTTCGCAAATACCTTAGTAGATGAAATAGGAATTGATGATTCAACTAAATACCCCTTCTGATGAATTCCTTCAGGAGGATGACCCATCTAGGCAATATCAAATATTATGATATTTCATACTACATCACTCATCATGGTCATTCACTCACTGAACTTGTCCAAGAAAAATCTGTTCTTGAAGTAATTGCTCTAAATGAGCCTGAGATTTCTCATACTAAGGATACAGAAGGTCCTCTTGACCTAATCAACACTGAAGGAACTCAAGAACAATATGTTCAGAATGAACAAATCATCATCTAATCCACTGAAGATCCATCAGGTCAAAACACTAAAGTCTTAGTATCTAATATTAAACCTTCACTCCTAAATGTTCCTCAGTCCCATATATCCAATCAAGCCTCAACAAGTTCTCATCCTGTTCCTTAGGATAGATGGTCAAAAGACCAACGCATTGAACTTGTAAATATCATTGATGATCCTGGTAAAGGCATGCTTACAAGAAGCATGGCAGCCAAGCTCAAAGCTGCCTCAGCTAGTAAATGTCTATTTGCTGACTTGCTCTTTGAAATAGAACCTAAAAAGGTATCCAAGGCACTAAAGTACCCATGATGGGTTGATGCCATGCAAGAAGAACTGAATCAGTTCTATAGAAACAAAGTATGGACTCTTGTTCCACTCCCTCTTGGAAAAATAGCCATAGGCTCCAAATAGGTATTCAAGAACAAGAAAGATGAGCATGGTATAACCACCAAAAACAAAGCAAGACTGGTTGCACAAGGTTATAGTCTGGAAGAAGGAATTGACTATGATGAAACCTTTGCACCAGTAGCAAGGATGAAAGCCATTAGGATATTCCTTGCCTTTGCTACATACTGAACTTCATAGTTTTCCAAATGGATGTTAAAAGTTTCTTCCTAAATGAAAAACTAAAAGAGAAATTTTATGTGAAACAGCCTCCTGGATTTGAAAGTAGTGAATTCCTGACTATGTCTGTAAGCTTGACAAAGCCCTTTATGGACTGAAACAAGCATCAAAGGCATGGTATGAGACGCTATCTACTTTCTTTATCCAAAATAAGTTTGTCAAGGGAAAAATAGATAACACACTGTTTATCTATAAATCAAAAGGAGATGTTCTCCTTGTTTAGGTGTATGTGGATAACATCATATTTGGCTCAACAAGTTATAAATTTTGTAAACAGTTTGAGAAACTAATGACAAAGAAATTTGAAATGAGTATGATGGGAGAACTCACTTACTTCCTTGGACTCCAAATCAAGCAGGATGACAAAGGAATATCCATTTGTCAAGAATAGTACACAAGGAACTTACTAAAGAAATATGAAATTTCTAATAGTTCCTTAGTGACGACTCTAATGGTTCCTCCAAACAATTTAGGGCCTGACCTTGCTGGTAAACCAGTCAATGATAAGCTATATAGAGGAATGATTGGTTTACTGATGTACTTAACTGAAACCAGGCCTGATATCTAATTCTCCACAGTCTTATGTACAAGATATCAGTCTTGTCCAAACGAGATGTACTTAACTGCAACGCCTGATATCAAATTCTCCACAGTCTTATGTGTAAGATATCAGTCCAAGTACCAAAGAAGAATTACATTTAACTGCGATATGAAAAGAATCTCAAGTAGGAAATGTACTCCAACCCTTATTTGTATTATCCTAAAATGTTCAGATTTGATCTCATAGGATATCCAGACTTAGACTATGTTGGTTGTAATATGGATAGAAAAATCACTCAGGTGTTCTGCCAGCAAATAGACTTGGTGAACAAATGGTTTTGTTAGAGTCGTTAGAAACAGCAGGCTTAGATTTAGGATGTGCAGGCTGGTGCAATGGTCACAGGGCCCCGCCATTTTCTTAAGGCCTTCCGATTTCTGAGAATCTTAATGTTTGTATAAACTGACCTTCGAATGATTTGATTCAAGTAGGCGATGTTTTTATGAAGGAATACATTTAAAAATGTTAGAAACTTATAACTTGAGTCATAGTAGTAAAGCATGGCTCAAAATTTTATGTTTAACGAAGGGGACCTTCCATTGGAGAAGATGACACTGTGAAAAAACCTAAAAGTTTTTTTATCTTGTAAATTACAACTTTAGCCCTTCTATTTTATAGTTTGACAAGTAGGCCATAAGTTTAAATATTTACAAAAACTATATTTTGTATGTTCAAACATAATTTTGATATAGATTTCCGTTGTCTGATGCTGTAAAAAATATTTTGAAGCTATAAATATATTTCAGGAAATACTATAGTTAATCTTTGGACTTTGTAAATATTTTTTAAAAGTTTTTTCTAAATTTTCTATTGATTAACGAATTACACCTAACAGCTATGAAGAGAATCTCCAGGTACCTGAAAGGTACTCTATCCCTTGGTCTGTATCATCAAAAATGCTTAGGATTTGATCTAAAAGGATACTCAGACTCAGACTATGATGGTTGTAATATGGATAAAAAAAGCACCTTAGGTGCATGCCAAATACTTAGTGGAAAACTGGTTTGTTAGAGTGCTAAGAAACAACAGTTGGTGGCTATGTCCTTAGTTGAGGCTGAATATGTTACTGCTACTGGGTGTTGTGCAAATATCTTATAGATGAAAAGTCAACTCAGTGACTATGACATTCACTATAAGATGGTGCCAATCTTTTGTGACAACACTAGTGTCATTGCAATATCCAACAATCTAGTCCTTCACTCAAGAACCAAGCATATTGATATAAGATATCATTTCATTAAGGATCACATCCTTAAAGGAGACACAGAATTACACTTCATCCTTACCGAGTATCAGCTCGCTGATATCTTTACCAGAGCCTTAGATGAACCTACTTTTACAAGGCTGAAAGAAAATTTAGGCATGCTGAATATCGATTGACCAGTCTCCCTGATCAAACATATTCAGTGTGGTGTACATTCTAATCTCTTCCTAAAATCCTCTCCGTGAGACCAAGTATGACTCCCATGACACTGAAGGACACATTAAATGAAGTAACTAAATGCTCCAAGTCTTTAGTTACTTATTGTCCTAGGTTGGTGACTAAACATATTAAATAAAGAACAAATATTCTTTATCTAACTGTCATCCAATAGTCGTGAATCCTCACTTCTCCCATATATCAATCAAATAACCCACTATGCATTAAATGCGCACTCCCACAAACATAATCCCTTCCCAATATGTATTATCAAACGTCGTTTGTCCGTTATCCATACGTCATGCCTGTAAAAGTGCATGACAAATAAACGGCGAAACAGTTGCCGATATGAAAGGGATGGTGCAAGTAGGAAGGCATCATTAAATGGGGTTACCAAACCATTTTTAATCTTTTATTAAAGTAAAAAATTTTAATATTCAAACCTTTTACAATTCACCTATAAATACCCATAACAAAGAAAAACACACACATAATTTTTACAAAAGCAAGAAACCTCTGCAAAAATTCGCTCTCAAAGCCAAAAGTGTGTGTTCTTCAAATTTTTCTAGGTAAAAACAGTTTCATCAAACCATTTTTTTTATCAAAGTTGTACATCTAAGATATCCATCTTAGCATTTAAACAGCCTTAATAACATATCACTTATTACATGACATGGATCAAAGTCAGACTCGAAATTGTGACCATCTGGTAAGTGATATATTGCCATTGTCCTTTTTCTTCAAAAATCAAAAATGGCATCAAACCAAGCAATTAAGTATTCCCCTCAATGTGGTGACTTAACTGTAGAATCCCTAACCTTTCATAACAACAATGTTGTTGGTGTTTTTAGTTATCCTGAATTTGCCCCAGCCTATCATGAAATTTGCAAATATCTTATAAATTGTCCTTTGGCTGAGGCTTTTACAAAGACACCCTCAGTGGTATACCAAAACCTCCTCATGGAGTTCTGGTGCACTATTGTTGCCACTCATCCAAACCACCTACTGATGACTCTGAGGTTCGTCCTCTTAAGGAGTATAAAATCAAGTTCTCAGTGATGAATGGCAAAAATCCATTGACCCTTGACTATAAGACCTTTGTTGAATCCACTAGGCTTGATTATGCCAAAGGCACCTATGTGTTTTATCCCTCCCCTAAGGCTGTAAAGGCTGAACTGGCCAAAATTGTTGAAAATCTAATTCTATTGGATAGGACACCTGTCCTGAAAACCACCTTTCCCGTGGCTTGGAGGATTTTGTTCACATTTGTTGTTCAGGTCCTCGACGGGAACTATTTGTCCACTAAGCAAGTTAACTCCATTCAACAACTCTTTACCTATTGTCTCCTTACAAGGACAAAGGTAGACATAGGGGAGATCATTTACAGTGATCTCATAACCAAGCTTACAAATAAGTCTAGGCAAAGATATGTATCCTATCCTAGATTTGTTTCATGTGCCCTTGCAGTGTTACTGGGTCCTGATTATACTCAGGATGAAAGTTTTGGGAGTTCTCCCACCATCCTGAGTAACTCTAATTTTTCAAAGGACCCATCCAAAGTTAATCCCATTGAATTGATGAATTTTATGGTTGCTGTAAATAAACGTGAACATTCAGTGAACCTACTGTGACATCCGGGATTTAATCGGGTTAGTGATACCTTTAGAAATAAGAGTTCATTTTGTGTGATTTCTAGTGTGCTATGTGTTATATATGTGTGTTAAGTTGTTTAAGTGTGTGCATGATATCATTTTGAGGTGTATGGGCATCTCATTTTGAATGTGTTTGTGTAAGTGATGAGTATTCCATTGTTCACGTGTAGTGATAATGGAAAAGGAATGGCGTATGGCATGTAATGCTACGCCAATAGTTGGATGATTTTGTGATGAGCGTTTATGAGAAACGTAACATGTTGGTAATAAGTGAAATGAGTGAAATTTGAATAATTATTGAATGCTTTCTAAATATAGAAAGTGAAATGTGAAATGAAAAGTTATTTTTAGAAGGTTTAGTAAGTTGCGTTTATGTAAAAAAGTTTATCTAAATTAGCTTAGGTTTTTATGAAAACTTAAGGTAATAAAGATAATTATGTAATTAATAATTAAATAAAAAAATAAAAAAATATATAATAAAAGGGGTGTTCGACCGGTTGGGATAAAAGAAAAAAAATCAAACAAAGTTTGACCTAAAATAGGATTCTATTAGTATAAATATAAGATAAATAAATCCCTAAATCACTTTTTCTCTCTTCCTCTCCCTTTGATCTGCCGAACCTTCAAGAGAAGAAAAAAGAATTTTTTTTTAATCAAGAACGAGTTGGTGAATTAGAATTTAAAGAATCAAGGTTTAGGTATGTTTCAATTAAGCTTTTGTTTAGTTTTCTTTAAAACATGTAACAATTAATATGATGGATCATTAGGATTTATAAAACTTCTATAATTAAGGATGTTTTAATCATGTTAGAGTGTTTAGAATTTAATTAGGATCTTATTGGTGTAAGTGGTTAGAGTTAGATCGCTTTAATTTATGATTTAGAGTTGAGCAAAATTTAAGTCTATGTTCAACTGATGATATCTAGATGTTAAAAACATGTTTTGATACGATTTAATAGCCTAAATTATAGTTCAAAGAGTCTATTTTTTAAAAAGTCCGGCCTCGATTGAATTGGAGTTCTGAAAGTTGGGTAATATTGGTTACAAGAAAAGTTATCAAAATAGTAAATACGGGTCAGAATTAGGTCATGTTAAGGAGGGTAAAACCATAACTTAAAAGTAGAATTAAGGTTAGCCAATCTACAGTAATTAAGTTCTATATGTATATAAAGAAACCCTAGAAGGAGAGCTTCTGATTGTGTGTCTAAGTATGATAGTTAGAGCCATACTTTTTAGTGTGCAATCAGATCTGAATTGAGACAGTTTTGAAGTTGGATTTTATTTGGGATAGTTACACATGTAATGAGTAGTTGGGAATTACAAGGTAGTTAGTAAACTCATAATGAACTTGGGTGATTTTTAGTATAATTTATGAAGGTCAGCAAGTAAGAGTTTTAAGAGGGTAAAGTTACACTAAAATTGTGCACATTTAAACAAATTGTAGTTAACTAGTGTAATGAGTTAATGAAGTGGTTAAGGTTGGGCATGGTGTTGGGGTGACCCATGGTGGTTAATGAAACCTTTAGACATCCATCATATGTGTGTTACATGGACTAGAGCTTTTAGCTTGGTCGCGTGTAACTGTGTTTATTTATTTGTATAGTTGCGTGATAGGAATTGGAAGCTGCGTTTTGAGAATTCAGGTGAGTTACATAGTCCTACTTTTTACTATGTTTTAAACTTGGGATGGAAATGATGCAAGTGTTGAAATGAGTTTTAAATTTCTGTGATTATGTGTTAGTGTAAATGCATGAACTATTATGTGACTGATATGCATTATGTGCTACATGTTATGTGATGTGATATTGATGTGTGGACTAAGTCAGGAGGGTTACTTGCGGGTATCCATGGCCTGAGCTAGAGGGAAAGAGATTTGGTATGATCCAAGAGCGATTTAGGTCGTCTGCTTGGTGTCTGAGGGATCGGATGAGTACGCCTACTCAGTGTTGGTTATGAGGGATCGGATGGGTACGCCTACCCAGTATATGATTAGTTGGTTTGATATGATTGGATTGAATTACATATTAGCTTGTATTTTAGTTAGCATAATTGTCATGCAAAATGTATTGTTTTATAATCACAGAAATTAGATAAATCGTTTTGGAAATTGATTGGATACGTGTGTCTGAAAACCTATGTTTCTCACCAACCATTGTGTTGATGTATAAGCATCATTTTCAGGTACGCAAGATGAGGTTAAAGTTAGGAAAAGTGGCTAGATGGACCGTAGGCAGCTGGCGAAGTTTAGTTATCTAGATTCGTTATTTGTTTTGGATGATAGATGTTATTTGTTTTGCTATGTTAGGATATATGAATGTTTGCATGTCATGACATTCACATGAACTGCCTTCATTTCAATGTCAGATGCCTTTTGGATTTTGTTGATGTGTTTGGGTATTTTCATGACACTGCGTGTCTATACCTTGTATTTTATGCACGTTTTAGTTTCTCTATATAGACGCCAATGTGTTATGATGATTCCCTCTCTCGTCGTGCCTCGCGTTTCCGCCTTGGCGGGGTGTGACAGATTAGTATCAGAGCCTTTGGTTATAGAGAAGTAGGTGGTTAAGCCTAGACTATAACCTAGGGGTCCTTCGTTTAGATGCATTTAGGGCTTAAGTGTTTAATGCTATGACTGTTATGCTTCCCCTTTATTTTTTACATAGCTTATATATCTCGTATTTTGCTAAGTTGTCATTTTAGTTATTTTGCCTACCATTATCTGATATGATATATATTACTTTCTTAGTATTTTAGCTATCTTTTTCCCTCACCCGTAAGAAGTCTCGTTGGGGAACCGTTTTCCCAACTGGACTTAAGCGTTATAAGGAGCCTCTTGTGGAACCGAAGGAGATAGGATAGTTGATCATTTGTCGGATGCGCGTAATAGGGCTGGACCCGCAGAGTCGGGTGATTCTTGCGGAGGCAAAGTCAAACCCAAGCGAGGCCCAGCATAAGTTTATCCCGTCCTTTACCTCGTCATGTTGTTATTGATTATTTCTTTCGGATATTTCGTATTTTGGGAATTATTGCGAGACTTTCGTTCCTTTATGTCGTTTCGATTTTATTTTGATATAAGTAAGTAGTTATTTGATGGAGCATCCTTTATGTGTTAAGTTGGAGTGGTTTAAGATGTGCAATGTGGTATATGTGCTTATATGTGAATTATGATTGAAATGGGTAGTCTTGGAAGTAAGTACACGTGTGAAAGGAGGCACTTATAATTATGGTGGCCAACATAATTATAAAGGCATCACACACGTAGACTTGTGACCATGATTGCATTTATTTGTGTTTGGTTGTAAGGTGGTAGTGTAATATGTTTTTTATATGTGTATTCATGATAAGGATGGTGGTATGGGTAGAGAATTATTCTCTTACCCTAATTGGAGGATATGTTAAATTGAGTTGTATAGATAGTAAGTTTCTCTTCTATCTAGTATTTGCGGATACCTAGTATTACTATTATAGAGGTTGCTCGTTTGCTCGGTTGTTTGTTCGGATTTCCTAAGTCTAAGCTTAGCATCCCTTCATCGTACTTTGTTAGTAAGGATATCCAATTTTTCCTATTCGACGTCTCGATGTATATTGGTTGTTCGGGGTCTGCTCTTTCGAATATAGGCGCGTTTCGTTAGTTCTTTCATTTCATTGATTACTCGTATGAGTATCAAAGGTTTCTTTTAAGCACTAATTGTTCCTAACATATTAGTGTGGATCATTACCACCTTGGTTGTATATCCTTTGGTTTTCGTAACCTGTTGGCGACGTGTTAGTATCGATGCTTTTAGTTTTGCTCGGTTGATCGTTATTTTGGATAAGACCTTACGTTTTCTTTTGGGTACGTAACGTCTTATATGAGTTTTCTTGTATGAGTTCGTTTGATTTTATTTTGAGTATATGGTTCCTGGTGTTTTCTTTCGTTTTCAAACAATAGAATTGTGTTAGAGTCTGTACGGTGTTTTACGATCCCTTTTGGTATTATGGTGACTTTTGTTTGAGTAACATATTTTATAATTGATGTCTAGTTATAAAAGCTCTTTTGAAGTATTGTGTTAGTGTTTGGGAAAAACTGTGTTTAAAATGATCTTTATAAATAGAATATGTTTAATTGCCTATGCAATAGGGATATGAAAATTGTTGGAGTGGTCATATAGATTTTTTCTTATTATTAAAAAAAAAGCAAATTTAAAATGATTCGTAGTGGTAAGGTACGATACACCATTAGATAACCATCTCTAGATTTTTATGACAACCAGAATGAATTTTATAAAGATTACATTTAAGACAGTTTTACTTTATTTAAAATGATTTTTATACTTAAAGTGACTTTCTTTATTTTAAATTGATTTTTATAAAAAAAACGTTATTTAATTTGGTCTTTAGAGTAAAGTCGATAATTAGTATAAGAATTTCTGTCTTTCGTATCGATTTTTTATATGTTCTTTTGTCGTTGTACGCCTATTGATTTTCTTTTCTTTTGTTTCGGTTTTCATCTCGGTAGGAATTATTACGTGTCTTTCTTTCAAAGGATTCTTATGTCATTTGATCAACGTCTATTTGCATATATGGAATAGGAGCGACGCCAGTCACGAAGTCTCCATATCGTCTAGCACCCTCGGAAATGCAAGAATTGTCTGAACAACTTCGAGTGTTGCAAGACAAGGGTTTCATACGACCTAGTTATTTTTCGTGAGGAGCACCTGTGTTATTCATGAAGAAGAAGGATGGTTCTTTTCGCCTGTGTATTGTTCATAGGGAGTTGAACAGATTAACTGTTAAAAAACCGTTATCCACTCCCTAGGATTGATGACTTGTTTGATCAGTTACGAGGAGCGTGTCCTTTCTTAAAGATAGATTTTTGGTCAGGTTATCATCAGCTATGAGTGCATGAGGATGCCATTCTAAAGACAGCATTTCAAACAAGATACGGACATTTTGAATCTACGGTTATGCCTTTTGAGTTAACTAATGCACCAGCGGTCTTCATGGACTTGATGAACCGGGTGTGCAAACCGTATCTAGATAAGTTTGTCATTGTCTTCTTTGATGACATCCTGATCTACTCAAAGATGAAGGAAGAGCATGAAATTCACTTGAAGTTAGTGTTGGAGTTACTAAGGAAGGAGAAGCTATATGCGAAGTTTTCTAAGTGCGAGTTTTGGCTATAGGAAGTGCATTTCCTTAGACACATGGTCAACCAAAGTGGTATTCACGTGGACCTAAGTAAAATAGAGGCGGTGAAGAATTGGAAAGCTCCTACAACGCCGTCGGAAGTTCGATTGTTTTTGGGATTAGCTGGCTATTATCGGCGTTTCATCGCGAATTTCTCCAAGATTGCTAAACCCCTTACTTCGCTAACTCAGAAAAACCAAAAGTATGAGTGGGGAAAAAAGAGGAAGAAGCATTTCAGACCTTGAAGAATAATCTGTGTGATGCTCCTATCTTGTCGTTACCAGACGAAATTGAAGATTTTGTAGTTTATTGTGATGCATCGAATCAAGGACTAGGTTGTGTGCTCATGCAAAGAGGCAAGGTAATCTCCTATGCATCGAGACAACTGAAGATTCACGAGAATAATTATACAACACACGACCTAGAGTTGGGAGCAGTCGTGTTTGCTCTTAAGACTTGGAGGCATTACTTGTATGGCATGAAGAGTGTCATCTACACGGATCACAAGAGCCTTCAACATATTTTTGACCAAAAGGAGCTAAATATGCACCAAAGGAGGTAGATCGAGCTGTTTAGTGATTATGAGTGTGAGATTCGCTACCATCCCGGTAAAGCGAATGTAGTGGGTGATGCGTTGAGTAGAAAGGAGAGAGTGAAATCAAGACGAGTAAGAGGAATGATACTGGCAGCCTAAAGTGAGGCGTTCAAGCAAGAGAACGTACTCGCAGAAAGGCTACATGGTTTAGATCAACAGATGGAAAGAAAAGGAGACGAGAGTTTGTACTTTATGGATCGAATTTGGGTTCTATTGGTAGGAAGTGTAATGGATGAGGCCCATGCATCAAGATACTTGGTACATCCGGGAGCGGATAAGACGTACTATAACCTTGGAGACATGTATTGGTAGCCACGTGTAGAAAAGGATATAGCTACCTATGTTAGCAATTGTCGGATTTGTTTAAGAGGTGAAGGCTGCAATGTCAAAGACTTTTGGCTTGCTGCAACAGCCTAAGATACTTGAGTGAAAATGAGATAGAATCACCATGGATTTTATCACTAAATTTCCAAGGTCAAAGTAGTGAGTATGATGTGATTTGGGTGATGGTCGATAGACTAACCAAGTTAGCTCATTTTCTAGCTAGACAAAAAGATTTCAAGATGTGAAGTTGGCAAGGATTTATATTGATGAGATAATAGCAAGGAATTGAATTCTGGTGACGACCAACTCAGATTGAGATGGATGATGTACCTTGTGGTTTTGGCAGACACTACAGAAAGTGTTAGAGACACGACTGGATTTAAGTACTGCTTAGCATCCTCAAGCGGATGGACAAAGTGAACGTATGATTTAGACTTTGGAAGATATAATGAGGGCATGTGTTATCGATTTTGGTGGTAGTTATCATTTGAGCATTCGGTGTGCTCCGTTTGAAGCTTTGTATGGAAGGAAATGTAGGTCGCCTGTTCTATAGGCAGAGATTGGAGAGAGTAGTTTGACTGGACTTGAATTAGTACAAGAAACGATTGATAAGGTAGTGTTGGTAAAGGAAAAGCCTAAATCGGAGAGAGATCATCAAAAGAGCTATGTTGATTATAGGCGTAAGCCGTTAGAGTTTGAAGTGGGAGATCGTGTATTGTTAAAGGTGACGCCTTGGAAGGGCGTAGTGCGTTTTGGAAAGAAGGGTAAGTTAGCACCGAGATATGTAGGACCGTTTAAGATCCTTGAAAGGATTGGACTTGTAGCTTATAGGTTGAGGTTACCTGAGGAGTTGAGTAGCGTGCATGACACATTTCATGTGTCAAATCTGAGAAAGTGTCTAGCGGATGCTAATTTGCATGTGCCATTGGAAGAGATCAAAGTCGACAAGACACTTTGTTTTGTCGAGGAACCAGTAGATATTATAGACCGAGAGGTTAAGAGGTTAAAACATAGGAAGATAGCGCTTGTGAAAGTTAGATGGGGTTCGAAGCGTCGTCCTGAGTTTACTTGGGAACACGAAGACCAGATGAGGATTAAATATCCACAGTTGTTCGTGGACCGAGTTGTTGAGCCAGCTAGTTAAATCTCGGGACGAGATTTCCTCAAAGAGGGGATACTATGACATCCAGGATTTAATCGGGTTAGTAATACCTTTAGAAATGGCTAAGAGTTCATTTTGTGTGATTTCTTTTGTGCTATATGTTATATATGTGTGTTAAGTTGTTTAAGTGTGTGCATGATATCATTTTGAGGTGTATAGGCATCTCATTTTGAATGTGTTTGTGTAAGTGATGAGTATTCCATTGTTCACGTGTAGTGATAATAGAAAAGGAATGGCGTATGACATGTAATGCTACGTCAATAGTTGGATGATTTTGTGCTAAGCGTTTATGGGAAATATAGCATGTTGGTAATAAGTGAAGTGAGTGAAATTTGGATAATTATTGAAGACTCTCTAAATATAGAAAGTGAAATGTGAAATGAGAAGTTATTTTTAAAATGTTTAATAAGTTGCGTTTATGTAAAAATGTTTATCTAAATTAGCTTAGGTTTTTATGAAAACTTAAGTTAATAAAGTTAATTATGTAATTAATAATTAAATAAAAAAAATAAAAAAATATATAATAAAAGGGGTGTTCGACCGGTTGGGATAAAAGAAAAAAAATGAAACAAAGTTTGACTTAAAATAGGATTCTATTAGTATAAATATAAGATAAATAAATTCCTAAATCACTTTTTCTCTCATCCTCTCCCTTTGATCGGCCGAACCTTCAAGAGAATAAAAAAAAGTTTTTTTTTAATCACGAACGAGTTGGTGAATTAGAGTTTCAAGAATCAAGGTTTAGGTATGTTTCAATTAAGCTTTTGTTTGCTTTTGTTTAGTTTTTTTTAAAACATGTAACAATTAATATGATGGATCATTAAGGTTTATAAAACTTCTGTAATTAAAGATGTTTTAATCATGTTAGAGTGTTTAGAATTTAATTAGGTTTTTATTGGTGTAAGTGGTTAGAGTTAAATCGCTTTAATTTATGATTTAGAGTTGAGCAGAATTTAGGTCTATGTTCAACTGATGATATCTAGATGTTAAAAACGTATTTTGATATGATTCAAGAGCCTAAATTGTAGTTCAAAGAGTCTATTTTTCAAAAAGTCCGACCTCGATTGAATTGGAGTTCTGAAAGTTGGTTAAATATTGGTTACAAGAAAAGTTGTCAAAACAGTAAATACGGGTCAGAATTAGGTCATGTTAAGGAGGGTAAAACTCTAACTTAAAAGTGGAATTAAGGTTAGCCAATCTACAGTAATTAAGTTCTATATGTATATAAAGAAACGCTAGAAGGATAGCTTCTTATTATGTGTCTAAGTCTGATAGTTTGAGCCATACTTTTTAGTGTGCAATCAGATCCGAATTGAGACAGTTTTGAAGTTGGATTTTATTTGGGATAGTTACACATGTAATGAGTAGTTGGGAATCACAAGGTAGTTAGGGCCTGTCTGGTATGGGGAGTTAGAGATGTGGAGTTGGGATTTTGTTCAAATCAGTTGTTTGGTTGTTGTACATAGGATTTGGA
Organism: Tanacetum coccineum; assembly: GCA_026074375.1. Taxonomy (NCBI): domain Eukaryota; kingdom Viridiplantae; phylum Streptophyta; class Magnoliopsida; order Asterales; family Asteraceae; genus Tanacetum; species Tanacetum coccineum. The sequence continues at coordinate 8,536 of BQNB010092303.1, read as the reverse complement.
TCCAGCCATGATGTCCAATTTTTTTCTGTACGCATATCCTGATCATATGGTGAGGTTTTCAAATTGGCTTTGCCTTTTTCCACATTGATAACCGTGTAACAAACTTCCAACCACATATTATTTTGTATTTTATTCATAACATTTATTTATTATATATTTTTAATTTTAAAATATATTTTAATTTACTTATTATATTTTTTTTCTCTCTTACATCAAATCATAATCTAACTCCAAATTCAAATCCTAATCTAAATCCTAATCTTAAATCTAAACCCATCTACAAACCAAACGGGCCCTTAGTAAACTCATAAATGAACTTGGGTGATTTTTGGTATAATTTATGAAGGTCAGCAAGTAAGGGTTTTAAGAGGGTAAAGTTACACTAAAATTCTGCACATTTGAACAAATTGTTGTTAACTAGTGTAATGAGTTAATGAAGTGGTTAAGGTTAGGCATGATGTCGGGGTGACCCATGGTGGTTAATCAAACCTTTATACATCCATCATATGTGTGTTACATGGACTAGAGCTTGTAGCTTGGTCGCGTGTAACCGTGTTTATTTATTTGTATAGTTGCGTGATAGGAATTGGAAGCTGCGTTTTGAGCATTCAGGTGAGTTACATAGTCCCACTTTTTACTATGTTTTAAACTTGGGATGGAAATGATACAAGTGTTGAAATGAGTTTTAAATTTCTGTGATTATGTGTTAGTGTAAATGCATGAACTATTATGTGACTGATATGCGTTATGTGCTACATGTTATGTGATGTGATATTGATATGTGGACTAAGTCAGGAGGGTTACTTGCGGGTATCCATAGACTGTTTAATGGAAGGAATTGTTGCCTAGTCAAGAGGGTTACTTGCGGGTATCCATGGCCTGAGCCTTCAAGAGAAGAAAAAAAAGTTTTTTTAATCTAGAACGAGTTGGTGAATTAGAGTTTCAAGAATCAAGGTTTAGGTATGTTTCAATTAAGCTTTTGTTTAGTTTTCTTTAAAACATGTAACAATTAATATGATGGATCATTAGGATTTATAAAACTTCTATAATTAAGGATGTTTTAATCATGTTAGAGTGTTTAGAATTTAATTAGGATCTTATTGGTGTAAGTGGTTAGAGTTAGATCGCTTTAATTTATGATTTAGAGTTGAGCATAATTTAGGTCTATGTTCAACTGATGATATCTAGATGTTAAAAACGTGTTTTGATATGATTCAACAGCTTAAATTTCAAAGTGTCTATTTTCAAAAAGTCCGGCCTCGATTGAATTTGAGTTCATATTGGTTACAAGAAAAGTTGTCAAAACAGTAAATACGGGTCAGAATTAGGTCATGTTAAGGAGGGTAAAACCCTAACTTAAAAGTAGAATTAAGGTTAGCCAATCTACAGTAATTAAGTTCTATATGTATATAAAGAAACCCTAGAAGGAGAGATTCTGATTGTGTGTCTAAGTATGATAGTTAGAGCCATACTTTTTAGTGTGCAACCAGATCCGAATTGGGACAGTTTTGAAGTTGGATTTTATTTGGGATAGTTACACATGTAATGAGTAGTTGGGAATTACAAGGTAGTTAGTAAACTCATAAATTAACTTGGGTGATTTTTGGTATAATTTATGAAGGTCAGCAAGTAAGAGTTTTAAGAGGGTAAAGTTACACTAAAATTATGCACATTGGGGTGACCCATGGTGGTTAATGAAACCTTTAGACATCCATCATATGTGTGTTACATGGACTAGAGCTTTTAGCTTGGTCGCGTGTAACCGTGTTTATTTATTTGTATAGTTGCGTGATAGGAATTGGAAGCTGCGTTTTGAGCATTCAGGTGAGTTACATAGTCCCACTTTTTACTATGTTTTAAACTTGGGATGGAAATGATGCAAGTGTTGAAATGAGTTTTAAATTTCTATGATTATGTGTTAGTGTAAATGCATGAACTATTATGTGACTGATATGCGTTATGTGCTACATGTTATGTGATGTGATATTGATGTGTGGACTAAGTCAGGAGGGTTACTTGCGGGTATCCATGGACTGTTTAATAGAAGGAATTGTTGCCTAGTCAGGAGGGTTACTTGCGGGTATCCATGGCCTGAGCTAGAGGGAAAGAGATTTGGTATGATCCAAGAGCGATTTAGGTCGTCTGCTTGGTGTCTGAGGGATCGGATGAGTACGCCTACTCAGTGTTGGTTATGAGGGATCGGATGGGTACGCCTACCCAGTATATGATTGGTTGGTTTGATATGATTGGATTGAATTGCATGTTAGCTTGTATGTTAGCATAATTGTCATGCAAAATGTATTGTTTTATAATCACAGAAATTGGATAAATCATTTTGGAAATTGATTGGAAACGTGTGTCTGAAAACCTATGTTTCTCACCAACCATTGTGTTGACGTATAAGCATCATTTTCAGGTATTTAGCAGGATGAGGTTAAAGTTAGGAAAAGTGGCTAGATGGACCGTAGGCAGCTGGCATAGTTTAGTTATCTAGATTCGTTATTTGTTTTGGATGATGGATGTTATTTGTTTTGCTATGTTAGGATGTATGAATGTTTGCATGTCATGACGTTGACATGAACTGCCTTCATTTCAATGTCAGACGCCTTTTGGATTTTGTTGATGTGTTTGGGTAATTTCATGACACTGCGTGTCTATACCTTGTATTTTATGCATGTTTTAGTTTCTCTATATAGACGCCAATGTGTTGTGATGATTCCCTCTCTCGTTGCGCCTCGCGTTTTCGCCTTGGCGGGGTGTGACACCTACTTCCTTTTTCTGTAAAGAAGAAGAAAGGAAAGTCTCAGACTGTGACTCCAACCTTACCTCAGTCACAAGGCCCTAAGGCTCCAGGGTCACTACCTCAAAAGTGGAAGAAACGTAAGTCTAAAAAGACACCTAATGAGACCATGGTAACACCACCCAAGCCAACAGAGGGTTCTGAGCAATCCCACTCAGTCTCCTTGGGTACCGTACTTGATCCCCAAGATCCAAAGAGAAACATACAACTCGCTGGTACGGGATTGCCTTCCACACTCAATGAGGGCACTCGTAAATCACAAATTTTTCTTGAGGGTACCAATACTGATCCAAAAGACTCATGAGGAAACGTTCAGCCTGCTGATAGGGAATTGCCTTCCACGGCTTCTAATAAAAATGCGGTAAAACCACGCTGTTCCCTGAAGGGCCATGTGGGGATAAAGACTCAGAGGGATTGAAACCACGTGCTGATATGGAACCACAAAACAATCATGTTACTGATCTCTCAGGGACAGGTGCTAAGTACCAGGTGGATGAAACCGAGTCCACTCGATTGAGGTATCGGTCCCTGACCAAAAGCAAAGCAAATACTTCTTCTGAAGTAGAGCCATATATTAAACCTTTGCAACTCCAAACCTTTGCTGATGTCCAAGCTTTTTTACTCTCCGAGGACGAATGGCTCAAGAAAGTGACGACCAGGAAGTATTTGAGGCCGAAGAAGACATGGAGGAAGACACTCAGGCTGAAGAAGAACAACATCAGTCTCCACCACCAAACACAGACAAGTCTAAACCTTATCATGATCAAGAAACTCAAGAATCAGAATCTGACACTTCTAGTCCTGAACTCAAGAAATATGACAACATGTTGCCACTCACTGAAAGACAGATGGTCAAGTATCTCAGGAAGGTTTTTAGAGTTCTTTTCAACATAATTGTTAAAGAACAATGGACACATCATGCAGAAGTTGCTGTTTAGCCTCCATTGAAGGATATTATGAAGAAAATCTTGATCACAAGGAGCAATCTGACAAAGTTATTAATGCATCCATGAACTCTCTTGACAAAAACATCATCGCAAGAGGTGATCTTATTAATGCTTTAAATGAGGTCACTAAAACACTCAAGGCTATTCAGGATGTTGTTAAAGAGGATCATGTACTTACCAAGAAAGTACTTGAGGCTACTGAGGCATACACAAAGAATTTCACTCATCTCACTAAACTTCTCACACTTATCAAGAACTTTGATTTTTAAGGATTAAAGTCTTTAGTGGAATCTCTTTAAGCTACTACTCTCAAACAAGAGGATCACTTAGCTTTATAGGTCAAGTCATCAACTTCCATGGCTTGGAACCTTGGCCTTAGGATGACAGCCGTTGAAAGTTCTTAGGATGAAATCAGATCTGAAATCTCCTCTCTTAAGCAAGACACTTTAGAGATAAAATCCACGATGACAGAGATTTTTTAGGCATTTAAAGGTCAGTCTTCAGCCCCCTCAAGTAGTGCCACATACAACACTTGCTATCACTAAAGGGCCATCAAATGTTGGGGGGAGAATGTCACACATGCTAACACTAAAGAACCTCCTTCTCACATTAAGGGAGAGCATGTTACTATGGAGGATGATGCTGAAAAGCCTGAGTCAGACAAAACTAAGGAAGAACCAACAAGAGTTATTCCAATATCTGTTGAAAGATCAATCACAAAACAAATCCTAAAGTTGCAATAATTGAATCCTTATCAAGACCTCCACTCACTGATCCCACCCTTGAAATCCCTATTCCTCAAAGAGAAGGAAAGGGTATTGCTACTGATGAACAACTAGAATCTACCAAGAAGCTTGTGCCTGCATCAAAAGTTGTTCGAGAGGACCCCTGATGAACCTATCAGGGTTTCCTATATGATTAATGGAAAAATGAACTATCTTACCAATGATGAGATCAATGCCCACTTGGAGAAAGAGGACAAGATCAAGAAGGCTGCTAAAGAAGCCAAGATTTTTGAAATGACAAAGACTGAAGTGATCAAGGTTGTTCAGGAAGAAGCTGAAATGATCGGACTTGATCCTAAGACGATTATAAGTGCAAAAGTAGGTGAGAAGTTCAATAAAGCTCAGGATGCTGAACATCAAGTCCTTAAAAGAGAACACTCTCAAAAAGCCAAGAGAGCAATGAAGCTCAGAAAGAAAAGGTTTGAGTAGTACATGTGGACTACATCAAGCAGACTCAGACCAGAACCAATACTGATGTCAATATTCACCCCAATACAAAACATGCAGTACTCACTGTCTACAGAGCAAACGATAGAAGAAAATTTCAAATGCACAATCCCTTTAAATTTGCAGATTTTGGAGTTACTAAGCTAGATGAATTGGGGCCAATCATTCAGGAGAAAAAGAACACCATTGTTAAAGATCTAATGACATCCTTGGGTAAAAGATTTGAAAGGCTGAAGAAAATCCCTAAAGAACTTGGGATTCAGTATGCTCTCCCTACTCCTGTCCCTGAACAAGCTTCATCTGAATCCTTGGGGAGAAAAAGGAAGCACATGGAACTAGAACCTGAAATCAAGGTACCTGGGTCGGAATGCAATAGAAATCTCCCTGAAGGTCTTCTATTTGTAAACAATATGGTCATTAAAGAACCTGAATATGAGATTTTCTTCACTGATGTGTTTGATGATCAAGCCTTCCAAAGATGGAATGATGTTCACAAGGTTAGAGTGGATTCGCTAGTATCATACTTAGTAATGGCCTCAAACAAGACTCAAGAGAATGCCAAGTTTAGCCTGAAGTTAAGGAAGTTGATTGCTGAGCACCTTGACCAAGAGAAGTTACAATCAAAGAAAGTAAAGCTAGAAGCATTGGGATACAAATTTGACTAAGTACTTTTGCTGTAATTTTTATTATCTTTTGTAATAGATGATAGGTCCTTGTAATGTTTCATTAAGTATTTTTTTAGTGAACTCAGTATCCCTTATAAGCTTTCTAGAATTCAGTGTGAGAAGAAGCTGTATTTACTCACTCACACTGAAAAACACTTAGGCTATATTTATATATAAAGAAGGGGAGATTGTTAGGCCCATTCAATGCCTAATGATCTTTACTTAGGATTTGAATACAAAATATCCTAAGTGTTAATAACCTTTAATATATCAAGGTAAATGAGTGAACAGTCATTTAGTAAGTTACCTTCAAGATGCTCAACCTGAGTCTATAAGAAAGGCTCTGTCATTTAGTGAGGCGGTTCTCAGTGAATAAAGTCTGAGCCAAAGAAGAAGGTGATGGGTTCAGTGAGTTGTGGAAATAAACTCACTAAACCCCATACGATCTCTAACAACTAGAAGACCCTGAAGACGAAAGACCAAAGAATAGGTGGGATAGTTTGAAACAGATAAGTCTAAGCTCTTATCTGTCTGAAGTCAAACTATCCTGATTAGGGTATAAAGACAAGGTCAGTGTCATCAACTGACCTTAGAAAGTGTTTTTGTCTCATACTTAGAATATAATTGTAATAGATACAAAGGTGTACAATATGTACTAACCTCTTAACATTAGGACACACACTTATCACTCATGTGGATATGACTTTACATAAGTAGTATAAATAGAAAACGTTGTGTAAAAGAGTAGGTGTAAGTTTTGTGCATTTAAAGTAGTATCTTTCACAAAACACATACTCCTCCAAATCTACTGAGTGAGCTCAGTTGGTTAGCATAGTAGTCAGCTTTGCATAACACTTTAGGTTTATACAAAGTTGTTAGTGAGAAGATCACATACACACACATCGTCATTCAATCCCCATTGTAGTTCCGCATACAATAGGGTATAATTCTTAATAAAAAGAGTTAAACGTTGAAAAGTTATTTTGTGTCTTTTACTTATTGTTTATCTTACGTACACAAATCCTTTTCAAAGAACTTAATACATCACTTTACTTACATGCCATGGGTTAGTGAACCTTAACTTTGTAGTTAATATTCACCAACTAAAAGGGAATAACAAGTAGTCCCGGTCCCAAAGAATAAGCCAAATCGAAGACGCCAACAAGCCCTGACGAAGAAGCCGACGACGAACCGAAAAAGAGGCAAAGAACAACGTTGTATTCCATGGACCCCTTATGAAGAGATTTCATTGTGCTAATCTTGGGTTCGTATATCCGAAGATAGCGTTGAGGGTAATTCGAGAAAGAATAAAGGGTTTTGGGTTGAGGTCTTGAACTACATGCACGCAACTTGTCCTATCACCAAGCGTCAGACGTACTTTATGATTAACGACAAATGGAAGACCGTGCATCTGAAAGTTTCTACTTTTTGTTGTGTGTACGATAACGTCTTTCGAATGTACACTAGTAGAGCTAACAACGCGGATTATCTTCAAAATGCACAAATAGAATTTCAAGTTGAGTATGAAGTCCCATTTCTACTTCTTCATTGCTGGGATGTGTTTAAAAAGTGTGATAAATGGAATCGATAAGAAATTCCATAATTTATGAAACAAAGGGAGGAGCAACGGAGCAAGGGACACAAGTTGAATGACGATAATTCGTTCAACACAAGGGGGTCAAGGGAGGACAATTTTAATTTGAATACCACGGCCGGGGACAAGGAAGATGAAGTGGAGGATGTTCGTCCAAGTTGTTCCATCGGCAAGGATCGAGCAAAAAGGAAAGGGATAGCGGGGACGTCGTCGACATCTTCAACAACTGGATTTGATGCGAAATCGTTGGCCAAGTTGATGGTCAACGAGTATGCAACGGTCAACAAACCGTACTCCGTTCAAAAGGGCCATAACATGACGAAATTATTGCAGATAAAAAAGATGGAGCTTGTTGGGAATTGTTGAAAACGACTAAGTGTCGTTTCTGCTGTTAGAGATGTTCGTTTCTGCTGATGGCATTAAGTGGTTTCTGCTGGCAGTTCAAGTTGTGTTTCTGCTGATTATGTTCCTGCTGGTCATGTTCTCATTTCTGCTGACAGATATAGAATCTGCTGATCTTATTTATAGACGTGATTATTGTATGCAGGAATTATAGTTATATTCTAGAGTTATCTCATGAAGATAGGAATGAGATATATTAGGAAGAGATTGATGTATATCTCTTACGCGTTTTTAGTTATCTTGTTTAGCAATTTAGGGTTTCTTCTCTATAAAAGAAACCTTTAGCATTAGGGTTTTGTACCGATTACGCATTACACAAACAGTTTATTATCAATAGAGAGATCCATAGAGGATCATTGTTTATATTTGTTCTTCTTTATACTGCATTGTTTAGTTTCCGCCTAAACAATTGTTAGAGTCTCTCACGTATATACTTGTGATTACATAAGTACTATACAACCACAAAGGCTAGAAGATCTATCTAGTTCTAGATCCTAACAAGTGGTATCAGAGCCTGGAGAGAGCCTCTGATAAAGAAGAATCACTTGTTACCACAACAAAACTTTGTTTCTCTAACCGTTAACTATGTCAGAACCCATGCCTACTATACCTACTCAGTCACCATTCACTTATCCTAACCCTAATCCATCTGCTTCACCTTCATTCACTCAAGATGATACCTCGGAATCTTTCATACCTGAACCCACACAACCAATGCCTACATTCACTCAAACTGCTTTCTCACAACCTGCTGTTAACTATCAGCAGGTTCAACCAAATCAATCTATCTTCTCACAACCTGCTGTTCACTTTCAACAGACTCAACCTACTCAGAACCCTAACAATGTCCAGTCACAACAGTTTCAACAGTTCCAAACAGCCACTATCTCTGCCAA